>JAPYYS010000676.1:0-130285 GCA_030522525.1 Campopleginae sp. 14b | reverse complement strand
TTTGGTAGCATCGCTCTCACTGGTATATGGTTCCTAGAAGGGCTTCGGCACTTAGAGCTCCGCAAAAGGGTAAGTTTCGACGGTGTGAGCCCTCAGCCAACTGTGTCTATGCGTATATATGCGTTAGAGAGCTGTAAGGTTCGAGAAGGACAGGAAGCGTTTGTGATTCCCTCGCCAGCTGGTGGCGTCCCGATATGCACTGTATTAACGGCATAATATGCCGAACCACGCTCAGTCTCTACTCGTACCAACCCATATTAAACATATCCCGGGCTCCGAGCTCTTACTCATCGTGCCTGCCCAGGCTTTCTACTAGCGTCAACCCTGCTGCCCTCCGCCCTTTCTACCCTTTGTCCACAAGCTCCCACGACGTTTGTCCTTTGTCATCAACTCGATCTACTTCTCCTTAAACCTCTAACTAAACGAAGCATCTCCCCACATTATATGAGATTATCTAAACAAAACGCTGCCAACCTTTCTATCGCGCACCAGTCTCCATGTTAACGGAATATCCGAGCACTGAGTTTTTCGTTTTCTCCCGGTGTACTGAAACGAGGGCTTCGAAAAGTTGGACATGAAAGTAGCGAGCAGTGTAGCTCCGACTCGACACCAAAAATCAACGTCATAACGAGGACGAACAAAAGCAAAGAGAAATCATTTGAAACCGTATCAAATTATAAAAGAATTCTGGTCTAATTTTTATCGTTTTGCTGCTACGTTCTCACGAGGATGGTCGATCTCCGACAAAAAATACCGAAAAACATGTGTGTCTGTAGTTGAAGTAAATATTCTTATTTCTATAATATCTCCGATGGAATTACACACCAAAATCCATTCAAAGGATATCGCAGTGATTGGAAAAGAAAAAAAATAACATATGATCCGTCCGAGTACGAGCAAAGAGGAATTTTAAAAACGAGGGTACAGAATATTCAATTGCATAAAAGGGGGTTTTCAGGTAGCGTAACGAGAGGCTGAAAAAGTACCGCTCCTCCAAGGCAAAAGTGGACGCGTATAAATAGTCTATAGACGAGCAGGTATGTATGAACCTTTAGTATTTACCGTGCCTACAACTTGGAGGCAGTACACTGTATATGCTCGACGATACATGAGTGGTACAGCTCAATCCACTATATATTGATTTCGCTCAGCAGAGTGGTGCGTAAATATTCATGATACTGCTAGGAGGATCAAGTGCATCGATACCTCGCACTAAAACATATAGATTTTCATACGAGCAAGCAATACAGCCGAGTGCCTAACAACCCTTTCAGGAAACAACTTCCATCAATTTGGAGAAGCAATCTTTCAAAAACGACGAATCTTTCAAACTTTTTGGACTTTGCAGAACATCTCATCGCTCTGGTCTTTTGTTAGGGTTGAAAAAAGGTATCTTGGTATAGCGAAAAGAGCATGCTGTTCATTTGGACAATGGGCTTGAGAAGTTAGAAGGTATTAGTTGTTCAGAATGTGCTTTATCGCCTTGGGGAAATAGGACGTTGGATAATAAACTTTGAAGGTGTTCCCAAAGAGTTGAGGAGTTTCGAAAAAAATTAGAAATATCTCGATAAACGGAAAGAAAAAGTTGGTGGAAAACGGGAGGAACTTTCTTTTCTTACCTCTGGAGTTAGTCTCCTCGGATATTTTGCTGCATTCCCTTTGCTCGTTCCGTTATGGATACATACATGTACGTCAGTGGGAGATGGTACGTAGAGGGTGAAGTAGTTGGCACCGGATGTCCCGTGTGCGACACTCTACGAGTCCAGTGATCCTCCATGGAAGACGCGATCGTTCGCTCCACAAAAGACTTAACCTCTTTGGGTCCTGAAACTAATCTTCTTCATGGGGAAGTAAGTACCGTGAGATCCGGGGGACGTTCCAAGGAGGATGAAACCATGCGATGGCTCCGAGAGGCGTTGCGGTAGTAGCAAGAGGACGAAAGCACCTTCACCGTCTTATGAGATCTGTCTCGTCTCTATATCTAAATATACATATATATACACGGATCCATCCACTCCGTGGTAGACGTCTTTCCTGGAAAATTCTACGACAGCCGGTGCGAATCCCTGGAGTGTTTTTTCCTCAGCCATTGGCTGATAGAGTCCATTGGTGAAATAAACATTACCCAGACTGTTCTAGCTGAGGATCTGCACTGGAACTGTCAAGGTGAAGTACATTTACCTTCCAGGATCTTCCACCGTGTCATTTTTTGAAAAATTTCATAACAGCAACTCTATCCTTCGTTGGCACTCTCTAGTATTCTCGTCACATCGTTCTTTCGTTTTACTTGGACCTCCTGTCACAATAAACAGAGATCTCTAGCCCGCCAAATTGTGTAAAAGCAGGTCATTGTCGTTATATTCTTAGGATCGCGATGCTCCATCGATCCGAGGCATAAATATAATGACATGCAAACGCTTTTAAATGATCTTGCCGAGGGCAAAAATTGGGATCCACTAAAGTCGCAGTGGATTAGCTCCATCTGTCCGAATCTGTCACTGGCTAAGCTAGAACGTTCCTCTGGCTGATTCGAGGTGATCATCGTTTCGTCGGTGCATCATCAAAATCAAAGGCGAAGAGTTGACTGCTCACAATTAGGTAATCGATGAGAAGCGCCGTTAATAAAATCATTGGTTTAATGAATGGCTGATAATTAATTGGCCATTTCCGTTAAGACGAACAGAAAAAAGGCTTCAAAAGGTAAATATACGTTTGATCGTTTTTAAAACGATAAAACGCATATTTATTGTATACATAGGAGCGTGCGAGGCTCTAAAAATTAACGATCCTCATTCACCACTTATTTTCAACGTGGCCGTTGGGCTGTTGAGGTGGTGAGCATTACTGGAATACTCGAGGGTCGAAACGGAGGGTGTGGATGTTACGTGCGAATACGAGTACACAGAAAGTGATACATATATACGAATGTACGTGTGTACATAAGGAAGGTATAGATATTGGTATATATGAAGACGGGAAATTGTGCGGAGCCGAAAGTAGAGGAGGAGAACAGGCTGGTGAGTCTTAGGGCTTTCCGTTTAATAAGAAAGGACCGACGAGGATGTTGAAAATCGACCGTAAACGTTGCTACGTGGCCTCACTATCACCAAGATGGTGTGCGGTTGGTGCTTCTGATGCTGGATCCTGACTCTTTCTCGGGTTAAGACGGGCTCGCGTGCGGACCACCGGCCATTTACCTCTTGCGTTCTTCGGGACATAATATCACGGTCGGGGTCGGGGGTAAGTACGGAAGGGAGACGATAGTGTAAGAACGAAGAGAATAGAGAGAAAGAGAAAGGGAGCGAGCGAAAAGGTACCCAAGGCTTACGATTTCATAGCACTCGACGAGTAAATCGTTTTCGTGAAATGGTCGCGCGCACTTGGCTCCCTGAATCGGCCAACATTCACATACGACATACACTTATACCAGCGAATATAGCATCGCTCCGATACTTATTCCTATATGGCTGCTCCATACGGTTTCCCCCATATCTACTCCGACCTTACCTGAAATGTCGACCAGCCGGGTCTCGTTACTGCCCGTAAACTTCTCAACATCCTTACAATCCGAGTGCTCGCACGTGCCTCGCTACTTTTGTCTCACCACCCTTTTCCACCTATCTTTACGCACACTCGCCCACCCTCAAGCCCACATTTATAATTATCCTTTGATATGTCTTTACAGTCACCAAATTCTCCCTCTATATTTGTATTTTACGAACTTCATGCCTCCGCACATTATTCAAGTCTCTCTATTTTTCATTTCTCACAACTTTCTACATTTCGCTTGTTCAAGTTGCAAAACTTGCTACGCAGTCGCGTCTCTGCGTCGAATTAAAAAAATCACTCGTGACGATGGCAAATCGATTTTAAATACTTCACCTTTTTCCTCGCATTTTTAGCATTCACGTGAGCCTTCGGAGATATGAATTTTCAGCCATCGCTTTCCACACTGGGTCTGGTTGACCCTCGCACGAAAAAAATGATAAGGCGAAGATAATCAGAGATAATTTTAATGCCTCGTGCACTTATCCCATTATATCTTGCGTGTTGTTGGACAAATGGAAAGCAACGAAATTGCGAAACATCATTTTTTCTTTTATGATTTCTAGAAAAATTATTCCCAATTTTATGGAAATCGTATGCCGCGAGATTTCCCAATAAATAAACCAATTTGGAAGCCACAAGAGCAAAATTCATATTGTTTCGCCAATGAAAATTCGATATACCCAATCCAAGACTTTGTTCTCTAACCCTCGCTACATTGTACCGTAACGACCAAAGTCCATGTAGATTTTGTAACACCCTGTGGGATAGTTTCGAGCTCAAGAATCATACTCGTGGGGGATAAAGTGTGCAAACACGTTCGGTCGTTTACGTTGTTTATAATACGCATTTCACTTTTCAATGCAAACTCGACCATTCGGTGGTCCTTGATGTTCACCTAAACGGACACTTGAACGACCGATTGTAACAGCGGGTTCATGCCCGAAGTCGAGACGAAAAAAGGAGCAAAGAAAAGCATCAACGAAAGTACAAATAAATGACGATGGGAAATGTTGGTTATTGGTTGTACAGCTGGTGGTTTGTCTTTAGAGAAACCTGTCGATCGATTAGACCCAAATAAATCGTTTCTTTCTCCCCCTGACTGTATTTTTAAACCGAATTTTATTATATTTCGATGCTGTGTTACGATTACAATCGCAAGCCCAACACTCGATTTAGCGATGTGCGGAAATCGCATCATTAAATTTGATAAATTGGATTATGATTTTTTCAATCGAAATATTAGATTTTTTTTGTGTGCCTGGAAAATGTTCGAGGTGCGCTATATTTTTGTCCGAGCGTGTATAATTCACTGACATGGATTGTAGATTGACTCATAGATGGAGAAATCCAATTATGAATTCTCGTTCGTTAAGTTCAATGGAAATTCGGGGATAGTCGGTAATCGGAGAAATAACTTGAAAAGAAGATAACTCAATAATTAATTAGGAAATGATAATGATGAATGGATAGACATCGTGTTCACTCGGACTATCCTTAAATTTTTAAAAAATCTCATTTTGCCAGTACAGAAGTGAATAACACCTGGAAGCAAAATTATTACGGACGCAATTTCCTGCTGCTTGTCTTTCTTGAGAGGTTTTTACAGATTAGGTTGTTGAGCATTCGCCACCTTCGTTGTACAGCAGTTGAGTCTTACCTCGGAACGAATATCATTTCCATAACCTGAATTCCGATTCAAAGTATTCCGAGGACAAAAATTGATGAAGCAAAAAAGTTGTCCCATAGCATTGGCGAGATAAGAAGTACGAGGGAGAATGAGATAAATAAATCGAGTGAAATGAGAAGCGGGTGTGGCTGCGTGTCGCACGATTGAAACACGTTCGGCCCAGGCTCGGCTAGATGAGCGTACGATATGACGAGAACTGGTCCGTTTTCTTGTATTATTGAACGGATGGGGTAGTCGATATCGGCTGAGAAATTGATATAAATATCGCCACTAAGAATCCTTCGCTCAATTTATCGTGGTAATCGAGTCGTCACGCAAACGTTTCCGGTTTTAATACCGCAAGGACATTGCCTCGAGAATTCTTAAGATCATAACTTTCAATAAAAATCAAGAGGACTCGCCCATTCGGTTCGGTTTTATTTCTCTACGAGCCTACGAGGCTCCGATAATTTGCGAATACTTGTCCTCGTTGTCAGCCTATTTTTCGTTATCCAGAAAACTCGTCTTCTGAGGAGATCCAGTTATAACGATCCAACCGATACCATCCGTCTCACCCACAAGAATATTTCCAACAGGTTACCCTCTTGTTTACGATTACTAATCTCATTTATTTTTATTTTCGAATCGATACATTCGTCCTAGTGCAAAGTCCGTATGAATTGTGTTTCTCCATCCTTTATCCTTGCCAATATTTTTCAAATAATATCCCATTCTCGAGAATTCTGAGCTTCTACGAACCTAAATCATTGTGAAAACCTGAGTTGAGCGAATATTCTCGTATAGTGAATTTCTAACTTTCAATCACGCCTCGTCTGTGTGAGAAATAATTAATAATCTACACTGTGTTGTATAGGAATTATTGAAATTCCGAGACCAAAATTTCTCGTCGAAATACCGATAGCACGATTTTTCCAGTCTGTGGCGAGTATAGAAATTGTGGAAATTGTCAGTAAACGGACAATGTGGATAAATAAACTTCGTATTAATATCCTGTCGTGCTTAAAATTGAGTGAAAAATCTGGAAGGTTGAAATGGGTTAAAAAGCGGTATCCTATTCTGGCGAATTTTTAATCAAACAAGCTCGAGAGTAAACTGTCAAAGTTGACGCATTAAGAGTCCTAAAATGTAGTGTATATATTCATATATAATTGAAGACGACTACTCAAACGAGTGGATATAAAGGGCGAGCGGAGAGAAACAGAGAGTTGAAATTGGCTGGACGAAGGTGCGCCCAAATTTACCAGAGGAATTTCCCGAAAGATTCTACAGTGAGCTTGAGACTGAACTCCTTTTGCACGTTTGAGCATTCTGGCTTGTGAAACGAGTAAGTCGCAACGTTTCGTTGAATACCTGAGCCATCGGGCGGAGGTAATCGCACCAGAGGCTAGATCGCGCCTGGCTACATGGCCGAATCAGGGGATGCGCTCATCTTTAGCAATCTCTGTCTTCCTTTCTCTCTGTGTTTCAACTCCTCCTGATGTTTCTGAGAGTATACTATTACTATAACTTCATCTATCGCTGTTGAAAGTTTCAAAGCAGTCGCGAGGTAAAGAGCAACGAGAGGTAAGAGGAGCGAGAGCAAAGTCGGGCAAGATGAGGTGAACACTACTCCAAGCCGAGCCAAACCAACCTCGAGAAATCTGATCCGAGCCCAAAGCCCGAGACGGAAACTTATTGAATCATTCAGTCTCGTTTAACACTTGTTCCCTTTTAACGCGTCAAAATAGACGAAAGTTCGAGTCAATTGAGTATACAAAGTTAATTTTTAATTAACTTTCACAGTTGAGCATGGCAGAACAATCCAATCACAGCACATGTTGGAACTTTTGCTACAATATCTTCTGATATTATTCATTCTGATGTTCCCTGCCAAGTCCTTGGGTTCGAGTAACTAACATTGTGCGAGTGGCTCATCGACGTAAAAAAGCCTTGGGCGTCAATTATTGATAATGATCGTGCCAAGAGTTCATTTGTATGGGCAGAATTGCATTTTGAAGCTGACACTAAAAATATCGGTCGCGTTCGCCTTTTTTTTTTTAAATATTTTTATAGAAATAGAAAAAGTTGCTCCGCAAATCGTATTCAGCGAATGATTTCGGTATTTATAGCTCAATAGAAATCTTGTAATACGAATGTGACAGATTTTCTATTAAAATTGTGATTGAACCTTTGAAAGGTGAGAGAAAACACCATCAGCAGAAACTTGTGAATTCATTGGAATATACAAATTTGTGAGCAGGCGGTATTTCGATATAATGACGAAATGTCATCAGGTTTATGTTTGGACAGAAATCCTCTTAATGTGTCATTATCGCATGAGGTTGAGGTTCGCGTATGCATGGTGAAATGTTTACGACAGATTGACAGATCGGATTCTGTCTCTTCTCTTTTCCTCCGTTTCGTGTCTCTCTCTTGCACTCTCTCTGGTTGGCCCACACTGGCACACATTTCAACAGCCAAACGCATCCATGTAAATGTCCAAGTATCCGCGTTATCCTGTACCTGAATCACGTCCATCCGACACATCTTCAAAAGCCCTAGAGTAACATGACTGGACTGCAGGCTTGCGAGCATTTTGTGGTCCGTTGCGCTATCGATTTTGCGATTACTCGCCCGTGTTCACGCCCCTCTATAGTTTCTATCCCTCCTCCTTTCTCGCTCTTTCTCTCTCACTCGTCTACGTATCGCGAACCTATCTGTCTAGGATGATACAAAATTACCGTAACGTTCAGAATGGAGTCATCAACGTTACGACTGCATCAATCATCGCTAATTACACGTGGGTGACGAGCTTCCCTTTCTCTCTCCGTCTCTCTCTCCCTCTGTGGATATAGCCGACAGCTGTACCCAGTTAGGTATTCACTGTGAGACAAGGAGTTGTTTAAGTGGGTGGAAAATGATCGAACATCCAGATGAGAATATTCGCTGAAATGAATATCAAGATTGTGTGGAAAGTTCGTTAGAAACTTGACAATATTTTCCTGTGAGTGTTCCGATCGAAGTTCGACCACCTGCTGTAGTTACTTTGATATTCGTAATGATAACGTATGGGATTTGCGTACACGCGTTCTGGAGCTTGGGCATTGGATTGGATTCTGTTGATCTGGTAGCAGCTCCGGCAAGTTTCGGTATGCACAGGGCTCTCAGGCAACAGCGTTAGCTCATATTGCGTTGTAGTAACAGCCACGAGTTGACATAATACCGAGGGCGATTATGTGCGAAGGCATAATTTGCTGTGACGTTGTAAATTGCAATTTGATTGAACCGCGAGTCCTTCATTCCTCAAACCGACAGTGAATATCACTCGCCCTCTCCCTTTGCGTATAGTGTACGTTATCCATTCTCTAATTCATTGCTACCATATTCCTCGTATCGACCACTTTAACTCTTAATCATCCTCTCTCCCATCCTAAAGCTGCACTCCTACTTCTGCTTCGTCTGTTTACCCATTGAATCAACGGATTACTAGACTTCCCATTCAACAGGGAAACAGGATGGAAGTATGCTTCTATTCGCACTAACTTTGTCTCTCTTTCACTCTCTCCCGCTCTATCTCTCTCTTTGTCGTGTGCTCGCCGGTTCGCGAATAGAGTGAAATTGATAGATTCGAGGTTTTGGTTTGAGGGTATAGCCTCTATTTCCATATCCAAGTACATACTTCAACTGTCGAATACTCTTGCTGCTCTAGCTTGCTTTTGACTCGACCTCTCAATACAGCAAATCCATATTGCCGCTTTATCCGTCCGACCTCGACCTCTCTTGAGTTCATTCTCCCAATTTTAGTTTCACGACCTTGTGCTTAAGCTTTATCCCTTTCTCCCTCATTTTCTTCTTCATTTCTTGCTGCATCTACCTTCCAATTTCATCATCTACTAAATGCACAAATACACTATTCTCGCCAGAACTAGAATGTCGGTAGCGGATCTCTTCGATAGAATTTCGCACCTGGTCGTTGTGACCCTTTTTAATACAGCCTTCCTCGTAACGTAAATGGCACTTTTCGAGCTTATCGCGGGGCTTGATAGCAGCGTTTCCCTTAAATGAGAATTGCATCCGCACGAGCACCGGGTTTATGCTAGACTGTGTCCTACACTTGAATCTTGTATATTGCCTATCGCTGTCCAGTCTTTCGGCAAGGCAAAATAAAAATTCACTGACACCGATAAAATAATTGCGAACTGTCGGTTCTCATTCGTTCGAAACTGTTTCTGTTCGTCCTCGGTCCTTTCATTGACTAATGCTCGAAGGATAAGAGATTGCAGAAAAAAAATAATTTTCAAAGTTTAAACATTTTTAACGAACGGATGAAAAACTCCACGAACTTGAGAGGAATGACCATCTCAAAGACTCTTATAATTCCCGACGTCCTTAATGCCTTGGAGAATCAACCGACACCCAACATTTCTTAATGCAACTGTCATTCTCCAACGTTTTCTTGCCAATCTACGTACCGTAATCTCATAAAAATATTCCAATGTCAAAGATGACATGATGTATGGCGATAGTAGATACGGACTGCAGAGATGTAAGCAATGGAGTGAGCATGAGATTTATTAAATTATATAATAGAAGCGTGCGATGAAGTATCTTACTTGCCCAGTGTTTTTGTGATAAAAATCCTTTTGGCGGCTGTTCGTGATGTTACCATGAATAATGTAGATAGGTAACGGAGTGTTCGCTATCTTCCTTCTCGTTCTTCATCTTCTCTCGTATAACCGAGGCGTTGTGGCTTCCGTTAGTGATTCGCTGCCGTTGGTGTTTGTGCGCGCAGTTTCCTTGGTGAAGTCACCTCGCCAAGGGAATAGCTATCCCTGACACGTACGATGTCATACGAGAAGCTCAGCTAGCAAAACAGACACAATAATACATATTCAAGAATAAATACACATACACACACACACACACGCGCGCGCGCGCGCACACACACACACACACACACACACGCACACACAAGTTCACACAGAAAGCAGAGAATCAACAACCTGTGGATATTTGGCAAGCTGCTTTTCTCGTAGAATCAGCAGTGAGAAGCATCTGTACAGCTTCTGTGTTTGAGACTTGCTCCAGTGTGCTCGTGTGCATTTGTGTGTGAGAGCAGCCTCTCGATTTGGTGGGCTATGAACATGCGCCAACGAGATAGATCTAGATCTCTATCTGCATCAAGTATAGAGCGGAGAAGATCAGCGGGAGACAAGAACAAAGCAAAACATTTGGCACCACCCGAGATGTTCATGTCTTTTTGCCGAAAACTCATACAAATTCGAAGGCAACTACTATATCGCTGTGTGGAACGGGGGACAAAAAATTCTTGCGATGAAAAATGTTCGCCATCGCATATACAGTAGGAAATTTCTGTTTTATTAAAAAATGTTGAATTAATGAATACATTGCTCGATACATAATGTGAGGTAACGATATCTTCAGAGAGATTTTGATTGGACAAGCACAAAGTCATCGATTACCATTCAAATTGACGTTTTTTCCAATATCCAAATACGATATAGTGCAACTTCAGTAAAAACTAGCGTGTCTGTGTCGTTGCACAAAGGTTTGGTCATCCAAGAATCAATACCAACGAGAGTTCCGTTGACGGTGAGAGGTCCACCAGAATCACCGTAACAGGTACTGCCTGTCACGGCCGAGGTGCAAATTTGGCCATGGGGCACTTTACTTTTTATGAAAACACTCGACAAGAAAGTTCCACAGTTCTCTTTTGAGAGAATTTTCAGCGTTGCAGACTTGAGGTAATCCGGCTGGCGCGGAAGATCCTCGTTGTCATTCATGACACCCCAGCCACTGGCAATTCCGTTTAATTCAGCTAGGGTTCCAGCTGGTCGATTGTAAATCGGAACCGGTTGTCGGGTTGCACCGAATATGAAAGGCTCTACGACTCGTACCAAAGCGATATCGTTCACAGCAACTAGGGTAGCCTCGTTTCGTAGTTCGTAGTCTGGATGACAAATTCTTTCAGCTAACGTGTGTTTCGAGCCTCCCGTACTCGAAACTGAACCGGCCCGAATATGTGTGACCGAGTTCTCCAATTCCCTCGATGTGAAAACACAATGTGCCGCAGTCACCACCCAAATCGATGAAATTATACTACCACCGCAAATTGGGAAAACGGCTACATGGGCATTAAATATCCCGACCTGCCATGGAATCTGCCCAATGCTTGCCCTTTCACCGTTAACGACCTTGGCGCTACGAGCCGGAAACATTCTCTGTATACTTTCCGCGTCCTCCAGTCTCCCGCCTAGAAAAAATCATGCAGTAAATGTCAGACTTTCCATATACTTCCGAGACCATAGTCTGACGACGGTCAGAGCTGATTCAACAATTTGTCAATCGGTCATTTGAATGTTCAGTTTCTGGATAAATTTAATTTTTTCTACTTGCCGAGTACCAGCGCGGAGAAAAGTAGTAGAAGAGCTACGAACTTGATCATCTTTAATGTTACTCTCGAAAACCTGATACTGGCCAATCCGCCACGCCTTATATATGCGACGCTTCATAGAAACAATAACACTGAGTCATTGTATTGACCGTAGATAAGAAAAACTGAGTGCGTAAATGGAAGAGCTTCTCGCATGAGAATAAAATTTATAATCGGCCGTCAACTCTTCAACAAACTGATGTCATAGCTTATGTGTTGATGCATCCATGTAAATGGGCTGTGAGAAATGTCTCAATAAGATTTTTCTTATCGCGTTGATTAGACTATCTGTATAACGATAAACCGACGAAAACGGTTCTCCTATAAATTCATCAGACGCAAATCATACTCATTCCTCTTGAGTGTGTATGAGTGAGTATTTCTACGAGAAAAATATCTATCGGATGGCTGACTTTGAGGGGAAAATTAGGTCGGTCTTTTCAAGGTTATCGCCTGTAATCCTCATACGGAATTCCAGAGCCGCGCATGTTTCTATTTCACGACCTAAATATGTTGATTTTAGTGTTAGGAAAATAAAAACGTATGTACGTATGGACGAACCACCATCACGCGTAATATCTCGGTTAGACAAATGTTGAATCAGTTTGAATAGTCAAATATTGAAAAGAATTGTACAAAGTTTATGTTTCTAATGGAAATGGTTGAGCTTGCTTCGTCCAGAGAGCTTCCATAACGATTTTTCGAAAAAATAAATTCGTTTCGAAAGCTTATATTCTATGAAATCCTCTTACCGAACGTTTCGATGCCAGATGATACTCTACGGGCAACTCGAACTGATTCATCGGAGTATCGAGCTCGGAATCCTTGCAGATGGAAAAAAAAATGGTAGTTACATGTACAATGTCTCTCAATGCTACGTTTAAATTAATTTCGAAATTAATTTCCAGCAACTCCTAATCTGATTTCCAATCTTCTCATTTCCGGTGTTTTTAACTGCAGTCGCTCGAAACGTAATTAAATTTGTATGGTTCGATCATTCTGCTGGATTGAGAGCCTTTCTGTACTTCCACTTACCTTCGCCTTGTTTTTTTCATCGATCCAAATGCCAATTCGTAGCTCAATGTCCCGCCTTATGCAGAGAAATCTGAAAAATACGGTTCAACGAACCATGCAGTTATAATTTGTCCCGGATCGTGAATGTAAAATGTACATGACTTTAGACGAACACGAATAACTGGTAAATCTCCCTGTTCAAGTTTTACCAGTTTCGAACAATAACAAAAAAACGTCGCCACCACAGAAATAATTGCTGGAATTCAATAAATTCGACTGTCAAGCTATATGCACAAATTTACAACGCGCGTAGACACAGAACGTTGTGGTTAAAATATATGAACGTTATATCTATTCGCATACTATATAAAGATATATATGTATCCACACAAGAGTGTAGTGATGGTTGGAAATTTGGACAGAAAGTTCAAGACACGTTCGAGGAGTTAGACCCTATACGATACGGTCGGAGCTATAAAACAAACGTGTGTCTGGTACCGAAAAGTGCAGAGACGTCAATATGTCTATAGATACGCACTTACATGTACAGGATGATCAAAAAGTTGAGACGATATTCCGAGGGTATATAAAAACCGAAATTCCGAAGTTCTTAAGGGTACGAAAAAATTTGTTCATCAGTCAATGATCAATTTGATGATTATATTTATATTAATGATTAAAAATTTTATTCGATGTCGATCGCTATATGAGGGAAAGGCCCTGTCAGCGAACGCAGGACGATGTCAAAATTCCACTGACATAGCACTTTGTGCTATCGGTCACAACGTGTGGAAAAATTTTAATTTCCAAAATTGCAACTCTCGCGATCCCATCATCGGGATACCGACTAATCCGTCATTTCGAAGCCAATAGCGTGTTCTTTTGGCATTCCTCATTTTTTTTACAAACAATAGGTTTGGGTTTTTGGAAGTAAAAAAAATAAGTGTTGACTGATGTAGCGAAGAAACGAGCGAATGATCAGTGGTTTTTTTTTATTGCGTCGTTTCGTAATGCACTGTTTACGTACGTCATCCCAGAGGGAGCTGAGATTTTTGAAACTACCGGTGTATTTATAGTCTCTTACCCGATGGCTTGAAAAGGTACATCGAGGGTGATAGTTGGGGAGAGCGGAGCTCCAGGGTTGAGCATCAGCGGAGGAGCATAGTACGGGGTAACACGGGGTAGCGCGTTTGCTCTAATTGAAGCTTTTGCCAAGGGTGTTTCGTGGTGAGGTCGAGCAGCCACCATACCAAGTGCAACGACGATTCTCCGAGGACGATTGCGGGTGTGGGTCTTGTTCCCCGACATTAATACAGCAGTGGGTGAACAAATGGCGAAGGAGGGAACGGAAGGAGAGACAGAGAGGAAGAGAGGAGGATATACGGAGGAGAGGAAAAGGAAATATATGGCGGTAGAGGAATTAGCGGTAGAACGGTGCTTCGTGAAAATCCGTCTCGTTTGCGCGGCGAGTCGTCCCAACCGCTGGCTCTCTCTCTTCACAGCGACGACCTTCTCGTGGACGAACCGCAATTAGAACCTCTCGCCGCTTTTCTACTTCAACCTCTATCCCCTATTCTACCGCCCTTTTGCAACCCCTTCAACGCGATATATGTCTCTACATACGTGAGCCACTCGCGTGATGCAGCTCAACGTTATGCGCAGGCAACTAGAACTGATGAGGAGAATGTCGCTCTGCAGAATTTGCGAAACCTGGACTCGTATTCGCATTGGAAACGGAGCAATTGTTGCACAACTCTATTAGGAACGAATTTTCTCGACAATTTGTAAAACAAATTGCCACGAAAACCGCATTACCCTTACGTCCCTATTTACATAAATTTTCTCGGAAGCATAAAATTACACTAACGATTGAAATAAACAAGCAGAATTTCATTATTTTCTCTCCAGCCTTCGTGCGGTTGGTAATAAATTTTTATTTGTTCATAATAAATAAGGCTTATAATGATTTTTCATAAAATCACGTGCAAAAATACTTTTTGCTGGACACGCTATTGATTGCATAATATTCCTGACGAAATTCGTACGCACTGTAAAACTGCCAGGAGGAAAATTTGTGGATAAATAACAAACGTCATTACAAAAACGCGGATACAAAAGGAGAATTAAAATTGAGAGTGCAGCTAATCTTCCTAATGGCTCCCTCCGACAGTCTTTCGTTACCAGTTATCCGACATAAAGCAAATAGAGGCAAATACCTCTTTACGCATACATAGAAAATCCCACTCTCAGTCGGTTCGGTCTTCCCAAGCTTTCGTCTGACAAAAGAATGCTGGGGAGATGTGCAGCTGACTTAATCCTTGCTGGAGGATTTTCCAGAGACGAGTACTCGCGCGGTGATTTTTTTTTCTCCATTTTCTTTTCCAATTTGTTTCACCACCGTTTTCTTTTTTTTTTCAGACAATTTTTTTCCATAATGTGTCCAAAACTTCTTCCTACTGTAAAACACTTCCTCTGAATACCTTTTACAATATTTCTCGTGAGTTCGCATATTTTTCGAGGCGGGCCTGGGCCAGTTTTCATCATAATATTTTATTCCAATCAAATGGATCGCCGGTTATCAAAAAAACGATTAATAACATAATAGAATTCGTAAATTCTCTATAAGAAGATTGTGATGTTTCGGCTAGTGCATAATATGAAACTGCAGGATTCGTTCGGCTTTTTTTAAAGAACGCTAAAAAGTAGGAGCTGCATTGATATTTATAAAGATTCCAGCTTTTCCATAAAGGTCTTATATCCAAACGCGCATTTGTGAAACCTCAATGTACGTGGTGAAGTTGTAAGTTTATTGAAATATTACATAAGGGTCCCAGTTTGTCGTCCCGAGACCAGCATCTCTAAGATTACTGTGGCAGTCTCTAGGGCCTTAGAGCTTGAGTTTGAGCCGGAGCTTTCCTCCCGTATTTTATTGTACCCGTTTGGCTACGGAATCGGAGAGAGTATCGACTGTTTTATTACTCTCTGGAGCTGCATTCTCGATTTCATTGCACTGATAAATGTTCCCATTGACTCTTATCGAATTTTCTAAATTTTATAATCTTATTCGTCATTCGTGGTTTATCGATAAATTTTCAAATACCCAGGAGGTTATATCTGTCGAGAAAAATATGGATAGAGAGGCCGCGAGAGTGAGGTGAAGAAAAAAAATGTTCCACCGCGAAGATATTTCCTTCGGTTGTCAGATTCAGTTCCCGAAAATGTCAGAGACAGACATAAGTTCGGGATGCCTATTTCGTACACGGATTTTAAAGCTGATTCTCTTTATTTTTACTCGAGGTGACACCCATAAAAAAAATACGACCGCGTCAGTTTTCATGAATGCAGGGGACACGCTGCTAGGTCGAAGTGCAAAGACACGGCAAGGCTGTTGAACAAAAGTACAATGGAAATTCAGTAGACTTCATTGCGCTAAAACACCGATGCACATTGTGGAAAATCTCCAGATAACGGGTGATGTCAGTTGGGGTGAGAGAGGAGTAAAAAAATGTTGAACAAAAAAAATTGAGCCCACTCGGAAAACGTCGAGGGATTTGCATTCGTACCACGTAAATGCGGGAAATCCTTTGTATGATAATCCCGTAGTGCGGAGGCCGTGTGGTGTCAGGGCGGCGGTGAAATCGATTTGGGGCGCATCGAGTCAGCTTCCGGTTTCCTAGCTACACTGGAAACTGACACTGCCATATGACTCCGGATTCCACACATGCGGTGCTGTTGCTCCTCTTTATATATATATGTTTATGCATATGTCTGTGTATTCATACAGACGCGTGACTTTATATGGTGATTACTTAACATATGACTCTCGATTTTGCACTCTCCCCGTTTCATATGACTGGATTATTGCGAGATTCAGGTTTAAATAGCAGTTCGCATGAACCGCCTACGAATTCGAATGGCTTGCACCATGATGTAGCCATGAGAATAACACTAACCACCATGAAACCAATGATAAGAACTCTAAGGGCGAAAGTTCTTACGATTGCAATCATCGCTGAGAAAAAATTTGATTCTCCATCGCATTTGTTCTTTTCCCATTTTTGCAAAAACTCCTGAATTTATTGGCAGCAAACCTCGATCGCATAAACATTGCTGGTCAAACAAAATTATTTCTTCTTGTATTTTATTTTAAACGTGGATATTCAATTTCAATTGACATGAAAAAACGTTTTGTTCGAGTTTGTTTGAAATTCCACTATTTGTTGAGATAAATTCTGACACATTTGAATTTCTAGATTCGGAATAGTTATCCATCATTACCAGTGAACCATATTTTGCCCTTTTTCATACATATTCCTATAAAAATTGTTAGTTCATTGAAAGCTTCTCACATCAACACATCTATCTACGCTAAAATGCTTTATACTTTTTCACACATTTTCATTTAATTCAAAAGCTTTCAGACATTCAACAAAATTCCGCATCTTGGGAAAGGTTGCGCTTTTTATAACAGCTTGACGCGATTTTCACACAAGCGTGTGCTCTCGTTCGTGCGAGGTGTTTTACGGTTCGTGGAAAACTACCATCCCACTCAAAGATCCTGCTCGTACTTCTTTACTGTAACTCCCAAAGGATAGTATACAGTTCCAACGTTCAAGGTTTTTCATCCCCGCGAGAAGAAAGCACACGGGACCGTGGTTTATGTAGTTTAGTGCCACACGATAAGCTCTGACCGTGTGGCGACGTAATCTGAGCGGAAAAGTACACACGTACGTGGCGAACGACATTTGTTGGAGCTACGCTTAAGTAAAAAATACGTCTCATCTCGTTTCGTCATTTTATGCGACGCCTGTTCTCAAACCCGTTCGACCGAACGCAAGTGAACAGACCCAAGAGATAAAAACAAACACGCTCCGCTAGTCACCGCGCACCGCCCTTTTATACTTTTCGCTTAAACATTTTTCGCCTCTTTTCCATTAAACAAATACTCGATTGATTTGACGTCTTGTCTATTTGAGTATTCCATTTCAACTAACGTATGGAAGAAATTTCTATCCTCATGCAGCGCGTGACATATTAAATAGAAAAAAAAAAAAAAACTGTTTCACGGGTTCGAATATTTATTGCTGGATACGTCGGGATACGTTGCTGTGTGCACGGCAATTTTTTTTTGTCTATTAGAAAAAGAAGTTTTGTCACAATTGGACGCAGAGAATTCTCAAAGGATCGAAATAATATCGTAGCGATTGAAACACTTTGAAAAAAACCTGCACTTTTGTTCTGTCAAGTATTTAAAAAATTACAATATTTGTTCAAACTTGTTCTGCAACACCGAAAACTCTATTTTGTTGGAAAGACTCGGTATTCCGTTTGCGTTTGGGTCAAGTCTTATTTTTGCGTTATTTTAAAATCGTGAAATAGTTTTTTCCATCTCATCAGTAGTAAGAAAAATAATTTTCCCATTTTCCAAGAAAAAACTGTTGTAATAAATTCAGAAAAATGCGAATTATTGAAAAAATCATGATCGCTCATTCGGTAGATGCAAACTATCTGAAAAATATAAATGTTGATTGTAATTTAAAGCAAAACCAAGTTCTTGGAATAAGAATGAAACTAACGTACTTGGAGGAATAAGCGGGAAAGTACTTGAGCCCAGTAAAATTGACCAATCTCGAACGTTTCATTCGTATCGGTTATGCTGGAACCACCGCCCGAAATAACCGTCTGGCTGCAATGTTCTTAGAAGCAATTTTCGTTTAAATACACCGACAGCCAGTCTGTTTCTTTTTCTTTCCCCACTCACTTACTCGAGTACTTACGTTTAGAAACAACCAAACCGAAGAGCCCGACTCTCGCGTGCCGTCTTATATAGAAACACTCGCGGCGCTATAGAAATAATGTTTTCACCTCCCATGGTTTCCATTCCACCTCAGAGATTTGGTGTGCTTTCCTGAGTACAGTGAAAACTCTCTAAAATATCATTCATATTCACATAAACATTTATGCGTCTCGACTTATTGTTTTTGCATAATTTCATGTGATCGTTCTCGCACGAAGTTTTCCCGAGCTTATAAAGAAATTATCGATGCAATCGATTTCTGGAGTAATGAGAGACATCGCTACCATTTTTTTATGAACACAAATTTTTGTAAGTCCGGTGAATGCATGGAAAGTGCAGTCTCCCATGAGATATTTACCAGAAACTATTGTTTTATATTCGATATTCCTTACCGCGTACTCGCTCTGCGATAAATGGTAAAAAAAATAATGACAAACGGCCATGAAAGTTCCACAATAGCTCTCACCATTATTCGACAATTTTCGCCGTTCTCAAGCTCACATCTTGGTGCTTACGATACTCATTTTTTTCTCAGTGAGAAATTTTATGGGCACTTCCCAGTCGCGGCGAGCAGTGAACGAGGGAAATATTTTAAAAATAGTTTAAAACCAGAGAGAAGATTCTCGAGGGTTTTAAACAATGGAGCACGCCAAGTGAAGTTTAGGTTCAATTCACACAAGGTAGGGACTATCAATCATAATCCGAGATCTCGTTCGCAGGCAATTTGCGAATCGTTACAACGACCAATTCCCTACCGAGCTCGTTCCTTATCGATTTCTCGTTATTGTTATCGAGTTAGGCTTTCCGCCCGCACTTATTCCAAGATATAAACTAAACCTAACGGTCCAAAGCGTTTCATCATTCCTACGGTCCTTCGCTATTTTCAATCGATCCCGAATATATTTAGCTATATAGACACACGCAGAAAACTGAACAATATTTATACTCAGTTTAGTATAAATTTATAGTACTATTTTTTACGAACCCGTACTTGATTCCGATGAATGATTTCCTTCAAAATGTGTCATATAACTTGGACTAAAAAACGAGAAAAAAAAGAGGATCGAACGCCGCCATTAAACCTGCAGCAGAAACAGAAAACCCTCGGTTCCGTGTGGCCGACTAAAATTAATTTATACTACTCCGGAGTCTTCAAGTTTCCACTAAATTTTGCTGTGACGTCTCAACCAGACTCGGAGTTCGCCGAAGAAATACTTTTTCCATTGATATCCGAATTCATCGCAATAATTTTACAATCATAACGACAATTCGGTTATTATTTATACATTTTTGTCAACGTGTCGAGCGAAAATCACTACAAAAAAAACTTGTTGAAATAATTGAAATATATTAGCGTTCAGAGAAATTGTACGATTCACGAGTGACTTCTTATTGACCGATAGACACATCGAACCGCAAATAAAAAAAATTGTCAGATCAGATCGGATGGGATTGCAGGTTTGGTTGTTGGAGGATCGCCGCCTTGATTGCTCTCTGAGTATTTTATCGAGTCTCACGGGAAGTTTATTATTTCAAGCACGTAGCGATGGTCAGTTATTGTGCCAGGACGGAAAGTGCTTTTTTGGGAGTGGAATGAAACGAATCGCCACGATCTTAGCTTTTTATACACATGCGATTAGATTGTTAATATTTATAGATATATATGTGAAGAACGTACTCCTCCTTTATATCGCGTTGATATGTTTCCCGCGAGTTGGTTCGATGTGGAGAAGCCAGGGATCTGAAGCTTCGAAGCTAGGGAACCACCGAAGGTGGCACTGATGAAAGGGAGAGCGGAATGCGAAAAAAATGGGAGCAAGCTGCGAGAGTGGTCCCAGCTTGATAGTGGAAAATAGTATAGATACGTTTTCACTGAAGTTGGTTGGTAGCGTAGCGCAGGCTGTTGAAAAGCGAGACGAGTACAAGGAACGAGAAAAAAAAAGCATGAATAGAAGTGGAAGAAAGAACGAAAAATAGTCAAATGTTCACGGTTGTTGGAAAACTTCCCACTTCTTTATTCTGCACGAATGTAGATGTCCCGGTGCTGAATTACAATCGTGATGATTCAAATATGAATGATTTATGTGCAAATAAAAAAAATCTACGTTCACGCAAAAACAGGGAGAAGGAAAGTCTGCATTTGGAAATTTATGGGCGATTTAATTGACGTAGTTACATCTTAATGTTCGCGAATACGAATGAATCACGAGATAATTTCGATTTGGAAAAATTCATAGAAACTTTATCTGAGAGAGTCTATGAATGAGCAGACACTTACGAACTAGTGGAACTATTCAAAAAAGAAAAAAATGATTCGTCACTTCTTTTTTCGAATTTTTCATTTTTGGCCTCACGAATGGATTCGTGAAATAAAAAGGTCACAAATTATTTTATTTTTTTTCATTTCGTGGCATTGCGTCGATGCAAACTTCAGGATCACAGTACGCACCCTGGAAGGTTATAATTAAATCAACGTACACGTGCTGACGATATTTTGCCGGCTCCAGATTGGAATATTGGTCCTGCATCTCGTCGTCAATCTGGAATGGCTCTTTTTTTCCGAAACTTCTCACCCTGCGCCTACCGCTCAAAAATTCTATGCCAACCATATTAATCATGGAATTTTGACTTTATTAATTGAGTTAGCAATCCTAAGCCTTAAATGTATTTTGATTTTCAGTTTAACGATCTGCAATCATTTTGCTTTTTACGTGTTGCAACGCAAATTTTTTTAAAATTATGACGGAACGTTTGACGAACGACCATGGACATTTTCATTATTATTGCAGTAAAATGTATTTCGCGCAGGAATTTGAGAATTACTTGTTACTAAAATTAGTTTGTGTCGTTTTGTTTTTTCACGGTAACTTCAACGTCACAATTTCCATCATTATTCTTTCCCTGTCGGCTCGGGAATGACCATTTCACCGGGAGTATTGGTTCGTAAATAAACAGCCGAATGACATGTTTTAACCAAATATCAGCGTGCCATTCGTCGAAAATGCGACCTTGATGCAGGTGCGCAGTTTACTCGGATTTTATCGGGGATGTTTCGATCAGGAAGGAAATATGAGATTGCGAATGCCTCCTCTCACTTTATGCTTCATCAAATAATGGAATCTGTATAACCATGGGCTATATTTCAAAATTTCCATTACCTGTTTAACGGTGATACCGTAGGAAAAAGCTAATTCAGTTTGGGGCACAAAAAACTGCTATTCATTTCGTATTCCATTCAATCAGATTGAACCGAAAGTTTTGAAAAATATAAATTTCCTGAGCCCCCCGATAATTGGCTTTTCATTTCTCCTATATACCATTTGTTATGGCGCACAGTGATAAACATTGACTATTGATTTCGTAGTCGTTGTACCAATATTTTTGTTATCGCTCAACGCAGAGTGCTGGACAATGTTCGATACGAGAAACTCTATACCATAGGGAAATAAAATCAATTAATCAATAATAATTCTCTTTTACCTTCCTTCTGGCATGACGTTGGCTGCCTCTGCGCCAGGAAAAATAATATGACGCTGATTATTTTGCACTCTTCATAATTGGCAATAATATCTCCTCACGGTTCAAAGCAGTTGACAGACTGATCTCTCGCGCCGGTTATTTAATTGAGAAATAGAGCGAGGGAGAGAGAGAGAAAACGTATTACCAAGATAATATGTTGGTTTATTGGCTGACGTAATATAGTCTTTTTGCTCTTTCACTAACTCGTTGCCACGGTATACTTTCCCATTGGTTGATGGTCTTGGTTGTATGGTCTTGAGTCTCTAGTAGGTAGCCTGGTAAGCCAGATTAGAAGGGTAAGAAAAGCATTGCACATCGGGGCTTTGTTCGAGCTTAGTGCGCTACGTCATGATGAGCAATGGAGTAGCCGATAGCGCGTCTCCAGCGACCTCTCGAAAGGCTAGCAACTCATGTTACCCTAGTGTCCTGTAGGTGGCGCGTCCGAGATACTTTCCTTGCATCTGTGGTCTCCCGAGATATCTCTCTCGCTCTCCCTCTGCCTCTTTCAAACGGTGTCTCCCTTTACCAATCTCTAACCTCTTCAATCCTCGGTTCCATTATATTCCGTATCAACGTATATAGTTACGAGTCTCTCCATCGAGAGGATTTCCTCGCTCACCACCCTCTGTACGACACATCCCTTCAAGATACTTCCTGTTGTAGGCACATTCGACTAAACACACTGATACCACTGCTCCCATAATTTCACAATCATATCGCATACAGCCTCGCATCCTCTTGAGCCAGAGAAATTTCCTCATCTCCAATCCGAGACAGCTGAGTGATCAAAACGTTACCAACCCTTTGTACACGTTCTGCCTTTCTTACCTACCCGTCTCCGGAGCCTTTGTTCAAGGGAAATATGGTGCGGGCTATTCCACCGAAAGTAGCTGCAAATTCCTGGTAGCATATGCAAATTTCCGACGCTCATGACGAACCGCCACTGCCAAAAGGACAAACTTGTGTAATAGTGTTTGACCTAACTCTCAAAGTCTGCACACGCCATTGACTGATGACATCCTCGTTTCGATCTAAAATATTCAATTGGAATGTCAAGTTTTGCAATCTTCCCAGTTCTAAGCTCGGAATTCATGGATATTCGGGATTTTACAATTTTTACTGCATTGATGATAACTTTTTGAATGATGCAATGACTAAAGCTCATTGATACCAAGCTTCATACCAATGGAAGAATAGTTATGTCGGGGCTGACAGGGAAACCTGAAAATTACGAGCAATCGCTAGCAATTCGATATGGAATAGAAACGCGTCTGCCGATCCATCTATCATCTGTATATCCACGTTTGTGTAAAGGCATTGTTTCCAGACCGTGAAAGCAATAAACGATATCGGCTGGTGTACGGCCGAATCGGTTTTGCAGACCCACGCCCCAAAGGTAACGAAATCGATCACCGTTTCTCTCACCCAATCCCCCACCATGCCTTTAAACCCCTCCAATGAGCATACGGGAACGCGACCACGATGAGTGGGTGGGATTCGCACGCGCGGACCACTGCTTGCACTCTATCCTTTTGCAAGAGGAATCGATATCTCTTTGCGGTTGCCAGCAGATACAGAAAGCAGTGTGAGCAAAAGAGAACGACTCGCAAACGGTACATCACCCCTTCACGCCTCGTCTTCATACCATCTTTTTCAGCCCGACCTCCGGAAAACATTGTTTCCGCTATTTAATCAGGCGCCATGCAACATTCTTCGTCCCATATGAAAAAACATAATTCTCCTCTGGCAAACGATACTTTTTTGAAACCGCATGGAAAGTCGAAAACTCTGCTGTCTCCAGTGCAAATATTGATGCATTACTCTGAGGGTAATAAATATTACTGTGTGCCGAGGTCACATTCGGATCATACAAACGTTCAGAGAGCAACGCATTCATTCAGTGAGCCTCGTATTTCAATATTTTCTTCGTTTTGTAACAAGATATTGAAAATAATAATGGAGAAAAATTGATCGACGAAAAAACGTGGTAACTTTTCGGTGGACAAACGCAAAGTAAACATTGTGTAAACAAGGACGAGGAACCGCGGTATTGAAAAACCGGAGAACCATAAATATATATCTTCATAGTTCGTATGTGTACGTGCGGTGTACCATTTTTAATTAAACTCGGATCGAACACATTCATTCGTTATGTCCATGATGTATTCGTAGAAATATTGTAATATGCGCGGGAAATGTTCCATTTCACTCGTGCACCCTGGTAGGCATTCCGTGAAATTGTGAACGGCCAATATTTTGTGTTTGTTTTCCATCATATGTTATATTGCCGAAGGACCTGGGGCTTGTAATTGCGGAATGAAACCGCGAGTATGCAAACGTTATACTTGATCGAGCGATGGCTTTTGCTGCTATGGTAAATAGAGATGAAGACATTTTCCGGGAAATTAATGATCGAATGGGTTAAATGAATTTGAAAATGAATCGATACGCGTAGTTCTGCAAAACATTCGAGAACGGGCTTCGCTTTGATTTTAACGGTATATACTCAATAGTTAAATTGTTATCAAGTTTTTCTGTCAAACTTCCTGAAACTTCGTTATTTACTGCCCTTCAACGCGATGTTTCGAAAAATAACCAATCGCAATTATGGGCGTTTCCTGAGACAGATCTTTAGGACCTGCTCCTAAAAATATGTACGGCCATCACCGCACGAGCGTTATATTACTCGCAGTTGTTCTATTCCCGAAGTTCTTCTCACTGCGGTATGTACAGTGGGTTACTAACTATAAATATATTATACGCCGAGTAGCCCCATGAAAACAACTGTCCCTTGCGGCAAAGGTGATCGCGTACTTCCCGAAGAGCAAAGAAATTGCGGAAAATGATCGACACGGAAAAGATTACGCTATACAGACGAAGGTCGAAATATTAGTTCATAGTAGCAAGCGTTGGGTACATACGACGCTGGAGTTTGCATCGCTGGAATGCAGCGAAATTATATTTTTCGCGATCAGATCTTACGATTCTTGTTCGATATTTAGTCCAGACAATAAAATCATCTTTTTGTAAGATCCGAAGAGAAAATCGATACGAAAATTTTCATGATTTTTAGAATTGAACCAAAAATAAATAGAGAGACGTATTTTTTGTTGAAGTCCAACGTTGCCAACTTCAGTGTCATTATATAGGTACATTAGGGTTGTTCTTATAATCGAATGTTTGGAATATCCCATAATTTTACGCTTGAAAACATACCAAGTGTGTTATGAACGATCTGCTAGGATAACCAGGACGTAATTTGCAGGCTGAGTTGAAATTAAATGGTGCGATTGATAAGGGTTGGGCTTCGGACGTCAGGGGAAGGAAAAGTAAAAATTTCGGGTGGATAGTGCTGACCGTAAATCGTTGAGGAATTGTTAGGGAATCCCATGGACAGTGGGGAACACGAGCGGCTAATAGCTCACCACATTGCCGGTTAGCACTTTTCTCTAGCCAAGTATCTCCGCCGCTTTTTATCCACACACTTTCTCTGTACCTATCGATTCCGTTGGACTGGTGAGCCTCGTTCGTTACTTACACATCAGTACCCACTAAATTCTCTGCATCCCTATGTACCTTACCGTGACAATCACAGTGAGAACCTTTTTTTTATTGCATTCCCTACTCCGTAGCGCCCTTCGATCGTTACTTCGTTTCTTCCAATATTCAACGCCGAATCGAGCCGTCCCACACTGATATTAGTGTCACGTGATCCTCTCGCCAATCCTCGATCACTGTCTATTCCCACATTCTCTTCCTGCCTCCGAGAATATAGTAGATTAGTTCCATTGGTCTCGTACCGGATGCCGACGTTTCATATCACGATTTCTTTTTCTTTTTTCGGATTCGTCCGTAAAGTTTATCACGTACTAATTTTATTATTCAAATAAGCACCGAACTTCAATATTACTCATTCGAAGCGATTTCTTATAGCATATCCCTTCCCGTAATAAAACAACTGCTTCAAATTTTGTTGTGAAATATTTTTGCGCGCCGATCATTAGATTTCGATCTTTCTCGCCACCGCATCTTTCACGAGAATAATGATTTTTTTTTTTTTTTTTGTAACTCGGGCAGGTCTCAGATAGACGGGCAAGTGCGAATAGTTGTCAGTTGCTAGATACGACTGTATGAAATTACACATAAAGTCACGCAGTGCAAGTTGTTGATGCACTTAATAGAGCTCTGGCTATGTTTTAGAGAGCAGCAACAATGAAAATAGCTAAAACGGGTGGAATAGGTTTCCAGGCGAATTGGCATGAACATCGAAGCACTGAGGGAATTGTAGACGAGGATTTCTATAGTTCAGAAACCAGAAACGTTCGGATGACGATTTAACGCCTCGTCAATGACCATTTCCATGTAGTGACGAGGGCACTTTGGAGAGAATCATATCCAAGTTACGGAAACGCGCATGGGAGACCACATTCGCACGTACAGCGGCCGTTAGCCCCTGCTCGCGTTAAAGCTTGCTGTAGTAGAGATCCTTCCTCATCATTCCCCTCTGCGAACCGAACGATTTATGACTTGGGAGATTGTGTACCCGAGTCACTGTAATTTTCCATGTTATAGGCCAACCGCCGTTACGCTCCGGAGACGACACGAGTTATCGTTGTACCTGATGCGCTTTTTCCCTACATCCCAAACCACCCTCGCCTCTCTCATCTCTCTTAAGAGCCTTCCAATTCGCCAATTTCATTTTTAATCATTTAAGGATCCCCCTCATAGCTCCTCATATTTTCATTCATGAATCACGCAGTGTGGAAATTGAGATAACGACACCAAATCGTCTTATTTTCTAAGGAGCGTACATTACTCATTCCTCATCCAATAAACGCCCATTTTCATCGTTATTAAGGGTGTTTTCGTATGATTCTTTCATATCTCCTAAAATCTACTTCCGCGGTACATATTTCCGCAAGGTGCCTGTTGTCCAAATTCCTCAAAGTTTGTATACTTTTTTCAATATTTCGTTTAGAGCGAAAAAAAATAAGGAAATTGTTTGATCTAGAGAAGAAAACAAAAAATGCAATGCACGAACTGGAATGTCTTCGAAATTTGGTGGAGGGATGTGTTTAGAGGAGGTTTATATTTTTATCTCTATTTTCCACTCGATTCGATTCGAGCTATCGACACCTATTTCATGGCACGTGCGAACGTTGTTCTCAGTTCATCCTTACCTCAATTGTGAAGCAGTTTATGGGCTGGACAGATTACGCACGTGCTTGGGGCGCGATGATATATGGACTGCAAATAACGACTTTTCCCTTGAAATTCTTTTCTATTAGTTTCATTCGAAAGAGTATTTTACAAAGCAAGAAAAAAAGCACCCTTTGGGAAATTCCATCAGTGCTGAAACCATCAATGTTTTATAATATCGCTTGACCTTCGTCGTGTGTTTAATGGGAATTTTTTGATTTGTGTGTTCAGGTGAGTTGATCGACTTCTCACTGGCGGCGGCTCGAGAAATATCGAATCGCAAGTATAACATGTACCCACGACGCATCTGCATTTGAAAGGAGTAACATGAATTGATCAGGAGAATCAAACCACTTCTCAATGCCTAAAAAATCGTGAAATAATTGGCTTTCCTCTGACATGTGTATTTTATTTTCTACTCGGCCTTCGTAAGAACTCAACGAAAGCTTGAATATGAAAGAAAAGATGTTGAAACAAAAATGCAATTCTTTATTGGCTGTTCAACCAATTTCACGAGGCTTTTGTGGCGAATCGTTTGCGGAAGGAGAAAGCAAGTAAAATGTATGCTGTAACTTTTCTTTCGAAAAGACAGAATGTAAGCCGGAAAATAATGGAACGGACAGTATGAAAAATGGAGTGGAAAGATCTTAGTATTAGTCATCACAGGCGAATTTGTATTCCGCAGTGAGTCCTTGGCGAGGCTTCACTGCTTTTGGGTGCTTGGTTAGGGGTTTGCCTGGTTTGTAGTTCGAGCTTGACCACGAGAGGAGTCTTGTTGCTTCGTAGGAGAAGCTTCCCTTCCGTAACCTTATCGTCGCTCGGTCCATCAACTTGACTCTCGTGTCCGGCGGGTCGAAGCCTGCGATAAATTTTGGGAGGACCTCCAACTACCCCGTCTCTCTGGAAACCCTCCCTTCACAGGCTTGCTCACTTTGCGGTCTATGAACGGGCTTGTACGGGCTTCAGTATGTAGAACAGTCTCTATTAAACTACGTACAGCACATGCATATCTAGTTCACTTCACACAGACTGCTGTGTTCTCCTATCAAGATTATCAACTTAATTTACCACGAGCTGAATCATCAATCTCCATTCTTTTCATATTTCACTTTTGGTCGTTTCCGTATTACACATTTGAAGGAATTTTATTGTCGACGAACCAACATTTTTGTTCCGAGAGCGTTTTATATCCTCAACGTAACGACAAATGTTTTAAAACAAAAAGGAGTAAGATCCTTGTCCCATGTGCATTCGAAAGATTTTTGTGTTATATATCAGTTTTTTTACACATGTACCGATTCTGCTCTGAAGCTGCCGCAATTGCAGTCGCTGTATGGCAAACATATCTTGGGTAAACGAATCCTCAATTAAGTATCTAGGGTTTCGTTTTCATGGAGAATCTCGAAGAGGTTTCCATCGTAAGAATTCATATGATATTTTCAGTATGTTGAATTTGGTATTTATTACACTGGAAAAGGAGTTCTCGATTTTCTCGTACTACAGGGTGAGAAAAAACTTGATATTCATGTGCTCGTATAATCGTCATTCGCACATTCAGAGGTTACGAGTTTCCGCGTCATGGGATTGAAACCAATGCGTATGGGATGGAGAAATTGGCGAATGTTTTCCAGAGAATGGGAATAGAATCTTGTGATTCATATCCGAAGGCAACTGCCAAAGTTCCTTCGGATTTATTGAACACTTATTGGAAGTTAGAGTTGTTTCTGGGGGGGGGGGGGGGAAACGGTTAGAAAAATGCGAATATGTGGTCGGATTCTCAAGTTTTATTTCCGTTAAAAATTCTTTTTTTAAGGAATGTTTTTTTTCTCACTCACAATGTCGACTGGGCTAGAAACGTTGCGAATCCTTGTCTTTAAAAATCCGATTCGTTTTGATATTATTTTGGTCCGCCGTTGATGATCCAACGAAACGACGATACAGCTCTTGTCTCTTTTAATCCCGTTCGCACTTTTAGCATAGCAAGTTGACAGCATTGCAGTGGATTTTTAGAGCCACTATGAGTGTCATATTCCTCGTTGTATGCTTCACGTGTGCTTCATAATATACGCCTGCTTTAATTCAAAAGGGACACGCAATAATAATCCACGCTTCGCAAGCCCGGCATATAAAACCTTTGTAAAAATGCGCTCGACTCGTTGCAACTGAAAATATACATTACACACTCCAAGCATGTGTTTCTATAGCGTACGTTATAAAATACATGCATAGACGACACGTTCAGTCTGCTTCTACTTCTTTGTAAAAGAGTCTACCTCCGCGTATATCGCCTGCCGAGTCTGAATGCCGCAATGCCACCTTTTGTCTTGTCGATCTCAACGCTGATCGTATCTATGAATAAACTCGCGCGTGAATTATAGCGGGCTCGAAACTTAAAGAATCAACAGCCATCGGGACCAGCGTACACGCTGGTACAGATGTGCTCAACCTTTACAGATTGCATGCGTTTATGAATTATTGAGCATCTCGTTACGATTCCATAAAATACGTTGGCGTTTGCTTTATTTTTCCAAATGTCAACGAAACTGTCTATTTTCGTACTCATCGAGTGGAATTTTTCTTTACCAGAACCGACCCTGCACATAATTGTGGAACGAAATTTGAACAAACGCAGATCGTCTGGGAATGAAATTTAATTCGAGAGGTTTGTGTTTCGGGTTATAATACTCCACATGAAAACAAATGCGGTAAGAGTCGCTAAAGGCAAGAGTGGAATTGGAGGAAAATGTGAAGCAAGGAAAAAGGAGCGAGTGAAAAATAAATAAAAAAGGGACCTCTGAGCATTGCGTGAGAGGGTGCACAGCTCTAGATTTTTCTATTTTTTCCTTTCTTCTTTTTCCTCGTCTTTTCCGCGGTTGTGCTTTTTGCGTTATTTATCGCCGGCTCGCTGTAAATTATGAAAGAAAAAACAGTCTCACGTCTAGGAGCGGCCGTATCACCCTGCGGGATTACGCATTTCTCTCGCAGTTGCGTTCCCGGGGGGATGTTTCCAGTGTCACTCTTGCGTTGGCTTTTCTTCTGGACAAAATACACGTGTCACAAACCGCTGAAAATCATATGCCGTTAGTTCGCTGAAAAATCTTCGTCTCCCCATTGAAAAACAAAATTTAAAAGTAAATAAATAACGCGATAATTAAACATTCCATTATTTCTGCTTTAAATTTATGAAATCATTGAAAAAAATTCAAATTTAATTTCTGGGCTGAGGATAAAAATAAATTAATATCACGGCATTTATTCAAAAACTTCTGAACGTTTTTATTCCCTCGAATTGTTTATCCTAAATTATTCACGCTCTCACTGCGGGCTTTAATGAGACATTTCAACCTTTCACTTCGTATGAGAATCTTTTTCTTCTCCTAATGATTATATCTTCTTTAATTTCCATGTCCCTAAATTAACCTTTGGGTTTTTCGCTTCCGTCGTCATCCCGACACGTATTCTTCGCGCGAAATTTTCAAAGTATTCGAACTGAAAGTATTTTGTGAGCACAAACGTAGAGTAGAATCTGAATTTTGCGTTCCACTACATTTTTCTTTATGCATGTGAAGGCTATATGCATGACCAGGGGCGCACCAGAAATACTATTTCGTACATAGAAACCCGAGGGCGCCAATCCAAAAGGTCCTTTTGCCTTTATGCCTTTGCGGACTATCCCGCCCACCTCCTATTTATTATTCTGGCCCTAAGGCTTGAGGGGGCGAGCCACACTGCGTCGTCGAAAGCTGTTTGATGCATACTGACGATGGCAAACGGTAAATGACTTTCGCAACTTCTGAAGAAAACAAACTCTGCATTGGAATAGAAACGGAAAGGCCGAGGCAGGGGGAGGGAGAAACGAAATTTTGCCTTGTCCTTTCCACCAAAGCGTTGATTTTTCATAAAGCTTCCTGAACTCGTTACCGAGAATCTCCGAACTGAATTCACACCGGAAAAGTGAAAAAATAGGGCGAACAAAAATTGGACGAATAATTCATTTTGTAGAGATATTTGAAAACACGACTGATAAGATTTTCGTCAAAATGAATTGCTTTTCACATTTCAACATACTTGATAAATTTTTCAATTTTTCTCACTGTTAAGATTTTCCAAGTACCCAATTTTATTCCTACAACGACAAAGTGCACATTCGGTAAGAATATCGAAAAATAGAATGTACTGAATGATAGTTTTTTTTATTGATTCAAAATCGAGTCAACTATTCAAGGAATCGTCTGAATAAAACGCAGAATTGTTAGTATTATCGGAAGGTGGCTCAATAACGATTTTTTCCCTTCTTTCTTTCTGCCCATCTCTGTTCGTATTTCAATCGAGTTTTATATGAATTTGTGATTTCATTAATCCCACAATTGCTTCTTATCGAAGTAGAATATCGATGAGGATGCCGAGTTTGTGGTACGGATGGGTGGCAAAGCGAGACCCAATAACATTCCATCTGGCAGTGTAAATAAAATTCGTCGATATGGATCGAAAATTCTCCTACTCAGCAAACCCGTTTCAGTTCTATTTCACCTCAAGCGCTGTTCATCAATAATTCAGTGTTAAATGTTAAAATAGTTTTTTGAAAATTTAAAACGCTTACCGAACTTCCAATGTTTCCATTAGCTAGTTTCTTGCCCTAGGAGAATGAACTGTCGTCATTTTCGATATTTAATCGACCACACAGTAACGGAAATATTTAACGCATCCCCGTAGTTGGTCCCGATCTTGTGGCTTGATCGACGATTTTTGTTTAATTAGTGCACTTAATTAGTCAAATTTCAAGTAATTGCAATCAATTTTTTTCAGGCTCACAAAAAAAGTGAGGGAAGGAAAAAAAAAGAAAACATAACTGAAGTTGTTACGAAGATAAATTTAATCAGACGGGATGAATTTGGATTGATAATCCGGTCCATCATCGAATAATTTTTCATATGCTTGGGACGCTTTTTTTTGACGTCAATCGAACCAGGAATTGATAAGCTGAGACGATTTTGGATGATGAAAAAGTGATGAATATAGATGGGTATATATATATATATATAACGAGCGGTATAATGTGTGACGTTACACGCGAATACGTGAAGGGTAAGCGCACTCTCGTGTTGCGCATATAATCGTTTTTAGTACATACGTAAAGTAGACTGACCTGGTGACAGTCGGCGACTATGTATTCCGGCCTCGATGCATTTCCCGTGAAAGTCAGGCCTTTCAGTAAAAGTACGGCTTGCATGGAGTTCGGAGTGCTTCCTCTCTTTCTCTCTCTTTTTCTGTGCGAGCTTGGAACGAGGTCGACTGCTACTGCTATATTTTCAGGCACGGATCCGCCTTCGCATGCTTACCACCTTCACTGCAGGGAGCTAACTAATTTCAGTTTTTCCTTTTTGTCGCAATTTCCCACTCCCTGCACATGCCATATACGACCCGATAGCTTGGACCAAAAACTCTATATACATAGACGCAGCGGAGAGCTTTTCTCTCTCACACACATATCCATCCTCCACATGGACACACAAACAAACCCGTTCGTCCAGCTATTCCCAGCTCCGGCAACCCGCCTCCACTCTTCTCACGTTTTAGATTCATATGCAAATCATCCTGGCGCTCTGGCTGGCTGACTTGGGCAGCACCACTATCGCTGCTCTTTCCCGCTCTGACCGAGAGTAGATTTTTACTCTGGCGTGTGCCCCATCCGAACGGAGATTGGCACTTTCGATGGGCTACTCATTCCTCTTAATCCTTTTCTGCCACTGAATCAAGCCGAAAGAGGAAGTACGAGAAACAGACAGAGAGAAATGGTACTGCAACACCGAAACCGAGAGTGCAATATACATGGCGAGCTGAAAAATATATACGAGAGAAATTTAAGACAGTCGAAACGCATAATCGACTCGATCCATAAGAATCGTGCTTTCTGGAAAACTGCCGAAACGCATAAGCGACGACGTTTCTATTCCCCAATACGATCAAATCCGGTCATTCCAAAATATGTTATTTATGTAAATAATGTCAAATACTTCTCAGGTCTTTGCTCACTATTCATCGCAGGAAGATAAACTATAAGGCAGTAACGAATGAGTCAACCTTCTCGTCATTCTAACGTGTATGTTCTTGATCTTCCAGGTTTCTTCGTCACATCGACCAATTATTTTTGTCATTCAATTATTACCACGACACATCTGTTTACGCTACAATGCTATTGTTACGACCACACAGTCCCTATATGAATGCTTCTTTGCTGGCCCGCCACACGTGCGCTGCTTCGAAACATTTGCATAATTGTCGGTGATTGATTGTTTCCTCGGGACACCTTTGTGTGCAGGCGAGACCTATATGGTGTACCTGATGCCCAGTACTTGCATCTCGAGCAATCGAAAACATATATTGCATAGGAAAAGTTCTCCTAAAAATGACACTACGTCCTCGCATTAACAAAATGTCGATAATTTTAATGAGAACTAATTAGCCACGTTGATTTGTCTCGCGTTGGAGCATCCACGCAGCAGATTAACTGTCACGATTCAGTGAAAACGCGTTGGAGAGATGGTGGAAATTTAATTTTTAGCTTTACAGAATTTCACGCAGTGTTTAGTTCCCTCGTGAATTCAACTATTGAGACACTCTATATATATCTCCGCGAATACTGCCACGTTGCGTATGTTCGTACGTACATACATTATCGTTTGGCCAATGCTCGTGTTTCTCTGATCGGGATTCATATGCAAATGACAGTCAGTTGGTTCAGCAGTACTGGAAGAGTAACGTTAGTCGTGGATGTATCTCAAACGCATACGACTTAATCGAAGTTAAGAGGAGTTTCGAATCTCGATTACGTATATCTATGTGTAATTTTGTGCCTCGTGCATTTACGTGTACGATGTTGAAATTCATAAATAATTTTGATTCCGTGTTATGGAACTGTACTCATCTGAACTAAGAGAATTGTACGCTGCGATGCATAAGCCCAAACGTAGGTAATATTTTATCAAATTCAAGGCAACCTCGGAATCACATGGTGGTTTGGTATTGCGTAACAAATGGTCTTACATTCGCCTCTGGAGAATTCTGTGGCACATTTATCAAACGAGTCGACGTGACATACCCAGTCACGTTTGCGACTATCCGAGTTGTACGAAATGCGAGAGAACCCAGCTGCGACTAATCGGGAAACAAAAGTTTGCCCATGTGAAGATTTGAAAATCAAGTCGTCTCCTCGTCGCAGAATATCGAACTGAATTCTCAATTAATTGAGAAATTATATGCTTGCTGGCCAACTTTTTCCCGCCGAAAATACATAGTTTTTTCTTTGCTGTAACAATTCTTTGTCCAAATATTATCATTTTTGTAATTTCAGTTTTATTTCGTACCCACTAATGCGGGGATTGATGATTTCTTTCATTTTTTAAATGATCTCAAATTTTTCGAGCCAATTTACTTTTCTGGGGTCAAAAAACGACCGGTTTATCGTCACAATTTATTCTCAATCTAAATAACGAGCTTTAGCAATGAAAAATACGAATTACGTTGCATTCGAACGATGCAAACTTCAAACTCATTGCGGGGATTGTGTGAGAAAGCTGTGAAAGCCCTGGGGAGTTTCAAAGTCTCCGTTAAAAATTCTCGATTGTATGATAAAAAAAATAAATAAATAAAATAGAAATCGCGTATTTTATACTTGCCCACGGTTGTATGAATATTTAAGTGATAAACGACATCAGCGCGAAATAGATTCGTGATGATTATGTATTCTGGATGATTAGGAACACTAGGAACTAATGCGGGAAGTATCGCTGCTTAGTTGACAGGCTCGGGGAGACGCGACAGGCTTACGTGGCAATTACATGATGTACCATGCGTCCCATATATCTATTACGTAAATGTCTGCATACGTAACGATCCCGGGTAAGTTCTCGTGTGGCGTATACCTGAACTTGTCATATATCGTTGACTTCGGTGTCTGGTGGGGTTTCAATTAATTAATCAACTATAACCCATAAGTTGGCAATGAAGACTAACGGCGAGATACACGACGGGGCATTCGGAGTGTTCATTCATGGTCGAGTCACATGTTAAATGTCCATCGATCGATTTCTTGCCCCAATAGTTTCCACATCCTTTCACAGGACGAGTAACCAACATATTTACGATCCAATTTGTATTAATTGGCTGGAGCTGCAAGTTTCGGATTGAACGACGTCCCATTAAAAAAAAAAAAATGTAAATTTATAGTTTTCCTCATGAGCATCCAATCGCGGGATATAACAGCCGACTAAGAGTTTAGAAAAGTATAGAAATCGTAGAACTATGTTGATGAGCCTGAAGTTTGCATCGACGCAATGCCACGAATTAAAAAAAAAAAAAAATGATTCGTCGCTTTTTTTTCGATTTTTTTTTTTTCATTTGCCTTTTGCCCTTTTCGGACCTCACGAATGGATTGGTAAAATAAGAAAGTGACGAATCATTTTTTTTTTTCATTTCGTAGCATTGCGTCGATGCAAACTTCAGGCTCATCCATCTTGGATGGTTTTTTATGTCTTTTCGCAAAGTTCGAGATGCTGCAACTAATTGAGATGATTCACGCATGTGAAAAGTACTGGCAATCAGTTTTTCATCGGAGAAATTAATAACAGATGGTGACATGGGATTCGACGGGTTAAATAGTCTTAGCTCACAAATGTCTATCTCGGTTAGCGCGAACAAAGCGAATTCTACGAACCAAGAGTGAGGTCGCTTGAGTAACGAAATCAGTCTGTTCGCCTCTCGCGTCCTGATATCTCCATGGCTCTTTGATGTTCCAGTGGCCACAGCAAGGCGCATATCCGTAACTCCCCAAACGATTTCCAAGCTCTATTCTCTGACAGACGTCATGACGCCAGCAAACGGACTAAATGTAATTCAGGTCTCTCGAGTCTCTGACCTCCGCATAGGGAGGAGATGCCTGTTACGGCTCAGAGGGCTCGGTGAACATTACACGTCTTGAATCTTTATTCTTTTACTCCCGTCTACACTGTACACTGCAAGCAACACTTGAATCTTGTTTGGATGTTGATGCTCATAGATCTGAGAGAAAAGGGGAAAAACCGCTTTACGCTATTTCGAAAATTTTGCGGATTACGCGTCACGTGGCGGACGTGGCAGAAAAATAAGAAAAAAAAATTGATTTTTCCCATCGACACGTGTCTACGAAGTTCGCTAATCTATGAGACTCACATTGTATGTTTATTGGATGATCATATGTAAAGTGCGAGAATGCTACTGGAGAAAACCGAACGAACGTCAGAAACTCAAGGTAATGCGAATTTACCGCGGAGTTATCAAAGGGAGTGTTATCTCGGAGTTTGACTGGAGGAAGAAAAAGGTTTCCGCGGATGCGGTTCGGTGTAGAGTAAGTGACTTTTGTATAAAGGCGAAAAACAGCGAGCGAGCAATTCCATGTGCGGTGGAGAACCGAGATGAAAGAAGATGGAGACAGAAAGCTGCGTCAAACTCACCGCAAACCGAAGGAGCGCTCGGCGCAACATGCGGAGACGTTTCAATCGAACGCCTCGTCCTCGACGAGTCACCGCGCTACTCAGTCGCGATCGCTCGGAAACGTGATCCAAGCCAGATATGCTCTGACCCAAGAAGCTTTGGAAAACAAGCGAGGAAATACCTGTCCCGTTGGGACATCGGCGAACAAAACGACATCCGAGGTAGTGCAGCAGTAAATGTACAAGGACAAGGGCTGCAACGAAAACCTTACGTGATAGAATGAGAAACTTTCACTTTGTATTATTTTTGTCTCTTCCAAGGAATATCATTCGAAATGGGTCGTCCAATGAAAAAATATTATTAAAAATATGAAAAAACAATGAATCGTGCGCGATCGTTTCACGGAAATATCTGAGAGTAAAAAAAATAATATTTCAAAAAACTTATCACCTTCTCGCTACAAGGAAATACATCGAGTTCCTTTTTCGTGTATTTCAATGTCACAAAGTTATGAATGAGTTTTTTTTTTCTCTCGGAAAATGCGGCGAATGGTGGAAATAAAGTTCCATGGAAAAGGAAAAAAAGCACCTATATAAATCTGCCAAATATCCGATATTCAAGCCCTTTTAACTATGTATATACACTCTACAATCATACTTTCTCATGGCTCGGGTTGAGCGTAAATATAAGACGTTCTCCTATCTTTTGCGTCGGACCGTCTCGACTCGGAGGAAAAAAAGATCTCATACGTTTGAGAGCAGACCGAGAGGGTGGCGAGGCTGTAGGGCGAGTTGAGTGGACGAAAGCGGTGGTGATATTCTCGCCATGAAGGAAAAGAAATTGGGAATTTCACGCTTCCGTTGACCATTCGAGACCATGGTAGACGCAGCTGGAGTAGCAGCTCCATCGATCTCATATACGCCTGTACAACTGCTGCGCAACCGCATTTATATACATAATATAATGATTATACACAACCACATCTAAGCGTATATATGGACGTATACATAGATGTCGTTTTTCATTTTTTCCCTTTTTTCGATAACATTACATAACGTTATTTGCCAATTCTTGACAAAACGCTCAATGGATGTTTCATGGCTTGCGGAATTATTTGTTATCGCAGCAGAATTTTTCATCATTTGGTTGGTATTTTCTATAACAGAAATATCCAATTAGTCCGAGAAAAATCGGGTACAAAGTTCTGCTGTATTAGATACGAGGAATTTATGCGACTGTTTGTGGTGAGCCGGAGTACAGCTATAAAAGTATTTTAGGAGCTTTTCCCTGTGAGTAGGTGTAAAACATATCCCTTGGCTTTGGTTAATCTACTCGCTGGTATTAGCAATGAAGATTTAACGATTCACTCAAGTTTCTTGAGCGAAGTTCGTGGCTTGATAATTTATATATTACGAGTTTGGAAACCACCTCGTGATGCCTTATTTCTAGCTATTATTTTGTAACAAAGTTACGTGGATGATGGATGTGTCGTCAGTTGCTTCTGTAATGACTTCTAATCGAAATTATTTTCCTTATAAGTGAAAATATCGCGAGAAGACCAACGTGATAGCCTGTATACGTTTGCCGCAAAGAGTTTCGTTGCATATTTCGAAAAAAAAAAAACAAAATAAATCCAAATTTTTGGTTTGAAATATTTTTTTTTTTTTTTTTAAGATTCTTTAGTACTGAGAAGATCTATCGAAATGCGAGCCTTGAACGTAGCCGAGCATTGGAATACTTTCCCAACGTGTACGGGTGCTCGACGAAATCCATAGCGAAACGGGACGAGGAAGAGCGAGGGTGAGACGAAACAACTAGACTAGGTTGTCGTATAGTTGGAATGAGAATGCGCTCGTTCGCGCCCTGCTCGGATGTAAATAGTCACCGGGTTACTGCGCTACGGGGCGATCCCGTTAATTTAAACCCCGTTGCAACTAACTCTTAACGACTTTGAGTGCCTCGGAGCATGAGCCAAGTTTTCTCTACCGGGCGATGCGTCTACGAGCGAGGACCGGAAGAAGAAAAGAGGGAAAAAGCTCTAAGTACATCGCAGAATAGTGTAGGACGAAGCAGAAACAAAGTAGTTGCAGTACTTCGAAGATTCTCCCTCCCCGTCACACTTTCTTTTCATCCTGCTTCACGACTTATAGAACTGGGACTCATCATCCTTGCGAATATTTTCTCCAACCTCTTACCATTTTCCAAACAGCTCATTGTTTATCTCCCGGTTTTTTCAAAAACTATTAACCATCCAACCCGATGCTTAGAGCCCTAATTTACTCGGTGAATTGAAATTGCATCTCTGCCGGAAATGAAGCATTTGAAAATCTCTTCTTATGCCAATTATTTATTTTATCCCAAGTATCAAATATTTTCGAAAACTTTTTTTCTATTTTGCTTTCTCTTTCTCGACTTATTCCGAGGCTGTCGTTAATTTCGTTTTATCAATCAGTTTCAAGACAAAATTTACCAAATTCTGGTTCTCGTGATCCAAGAAACGACGCTGCTTTGTTTTTGTGTCCATTTTGGTTCGATTTATTTCCTCGTTGCCTAAAAACGCTACCGATGGGGATTTGTCAACTTGCGTACGAACAAACAAGGCGGCATGAATAGAAATCCAACTTGAATACGACCACAACCGGAAGAAGGTCGTTGTACCTCTTTGCCAGTACTGCTACACCTCACAATCCAGGTAGTGGCTTAAATTTCATAACGAGGTTTATCGACGTCTCCGTAGGTTGAATAGGTTTAAAGGAGAATATGACCAATCCGGTTACGAATCCATTCATTCGACGCTCTAGCATCCACGATGGACTGGACGGCTGACGACCGTACCAGCTAACTTTGTCACTTCGCAACCGAACAGACTACTCTTCCAGACGCCATGTTCACTAGTTGACCTTTTTATGATGGCAATTCAGTAACGTTATTAGCAGTTTCGATGCTTTCCGCTCGAAAAGGTACGCCAATAAAATCCCTTAGAGAGTTGTAAACACGCCAGGAAAAGGTCGTGCAGATTCTAAGCCAGATTTTGTTTACTTATACGTTTGTAGTTTTCCACGAGGGAGTAGATTTTTGTGTTACGTTGAACAGCGCATAAAAAACAATAATTTCTTCCTGTATTTTAAATTAATCGAGTAACGCGACATCGTTTTTTTTCTCCACTGAAATGGTTTTTGAACTCATAGTCGATCTGGAATGGTTCGGAGCTGTAATGAAAATTAAACATTGTTCCCTGTTCCCTGATGGATCGCTTCAACAAGCTGCGCCAAAAAAAATGACTGTATCCTATCGACAGTTTCGCAATGAAATGAAAAACAGTTCAGTTCGATCGAAGCGAATCGGGAGGAACTCTACACCGAAGATTTGAAGAGTACATGGGGTAAACGGGTTACATTAGTTTACAAGGGAATAAGGAGGTATAAGCATGAATGTCAATGAGAATCGATAGGTTGGTGTAGAAAGAGTAAAATTCGATGGCGGTTAGTCGAATAAAAATGGAATTTGTGGAAAGAAAGAAAGAAAAGAGAGAGGGAGGATATGGGAGGAGTGTATAGGAAGAAAAATTTGACTTGCATTAAATCCGCTTCGGTGGCAAGGTAGAGAATATATGAAAGCCAGAGGTAGACTGTTCCATTGAAGGAGCCAGTAGTCTGAGGCTCGTAAACTTGAGTCCCCTCGGTACACATATACGTATTTGATACGTTAGCAGTAGCTCGAGAACGAGATTCAGGTTTTCGTGAAGACGAAAATAAGAGAGGTATCTAACGTATTTTCGTAGAAAAAGCCCACCGAGTACTGAATTAGATATTGGCTTGAATGCAAATTCCCAATCCACACTACATACATTGTGGCTGCCAGTCTACTGTGAGTTCTTATTCGAGAAAGCTCTGCGTTGCGGTCCGGATAGTGCATTCTTCTTTTTCTTACCATGGCTCTTTTGTTGTTTCTTTTTTTCCGCTCTTGAATCGTACTTCTCGGCGAAAGCTAAATGATTGAGTAGAGACAGAAATATGTTCAGGAATAAAAGGAAAAAAAGCTATAAGGATTGCCCGAAGTGAATAGTGAGGAAAGCAGCGAAATCGAATGGATGGAACTGGACGAAAAAATGGACCTCAGGAGCAATCGCGAGGATCCTAAAAAAGTTGATTAAACAATTTGGAAATGGATTTTGTGTGAGGCACCAGATGAAAAATTCCATGGGATCCGAATGAGGGTCTAATGATCGCAATCCTGGCTATGCATCCTCCAAGTTTGTCACCTCGTTACCAAGTTTACTGAGTGACTGAGCAAAAAACGGGGAGATGAGGATAGTACGTGAAGAGAAAGGTGGGTATAGAGTGTTGCCATGGAAATTCAAAGTCGACGAGGTTACGAGTAATGTCTTCGAGCGAGGTGTATAGAACTTTTGCATGCTCTATAGAAGAGTAGCAGGTGCTGAAGCAGGTTTTCCATAGTATGTGAGATTGCTCGCTCACTATTTTTTCCTCTTCTGTTGGAACGGTGAGTTTGAGTGTGTAATAAAAGATGGCGCTGAATGGTAAAACGATGAAAAACGTGAGAGGCCTCTTGTCACCATTTACCATCAGCACGCGGTGGCTTTTCGAGGAATAAGAGGAAGGCCATGCGAAGAGCTGAGATATCATAACCATTCGCTAAGGGGTTGAGTCTCGTGAACAGGGCTCTTGCCCATGACGAATGAACCTAGAAGAACGACGAGGCTGAGGAGCAATTTCGCCAAGAACGCACAGAGAGAAGTCTCTCTCACTCTCTTTCTCCCTCGGCTGTTCGGCTTTTCTTCAGCTCACCTTCCAGGGGAATTAAAAACTTTTTCACTACCCCCTGCCCCTATTCCTTGTGGATTCTTACTATGTATAGCACCAGCAATTTAAGGGTATATGTTTGCCAAGGCGCGAATGAGTTTCCTTGCTAAAGCTTCACCGAGTTCGTAGTCCTGCGAGTTGGATTCGAAATTTTCGGTTGGAGGCAGCAAATGGAGCGTCCTAGGACAAACGTGTTGGTGAATAGAGACTATAAGGGCGACAGTGTTCGATGCTCGAATTCACTCACCTTGAGTTTACGATTGAATGTCATGAAAATCAGTTTTCCTACAGATTTCCAGATTATTATAATTTTTGGTCATGGTTGTTGATCATAAATTGTACGTTAATTTAATCGAAAAATGTATGATCTTGGTGAAGGATTTGCAGTACGTCCTGCAGGAAATTTTACGTCCTTTAATTTTTTTTCGGCTGTTAAGCCCAAAACGGATGACGCATGATGCAGATACCCCCTGGAAGGCTAGAGTTTTAGTACCACCGACGATCTTGACGATAACGAAAAAAAGAGAGACGTTAAGGGGGGAGGGAGAAGCACCTTGGACTAAAAGTAAATTCCTTTGGCGTTGATGCATAGGTGATTCCGTGGAATGTTTGGTATTCTGCACGAGAGGCTAGCTACGAGAAACCCGGAAAAATGTTCATCGCTCTCTTATTACGAAAAGTCTCGTATCTTTTTTCTTACATACTCTAGAGAGGGAGATGAAAGGAAGTAGAATAAGAGATCGAGGGAGAGTGGAGCAGGCGCTTGAATGGTCTTAAGAGGTAAGGGATGGAGGAAAGGGACGTGTAATCCTGCATGGAAAATTTAGCACCTGATGAAAGCAGCTTCTCGAGCTATATTCGCTCTGGTGTGAGCGGAATTGCCTTTAACCTTGGAAATCTCAACTCCACCGCCTACTATGAGGAGGAAGATGGAAAGTTGATGGTTCCGAAGGAAGAAGGAGTAAAAAAATGGCATGAATTATTAAAAAATGAATCGGTAAGAAATGCTATCCTCGTGTACTGGAGGCAACGCGTATATTAAGAGTGCGACCAAGTGGTAATCAAGCCTCTCCGGCATATGGATCTGTAGGTTATTGGATGAGAGAGTTTAAGACTCGTACAACAAACAAGAACGCATAACATACCCGTTTGATCTCAATCGGGTTGCAATACGTGCATTGGTAGTGGTAAGGGCGTACGAAAATGCACATCGATCAAAGTTGGAAAGTATAGTATACGTGTGTAAGCACAAAATCGAAGTAGCCGCAAAGTAAAATGAATAAAGTAATAAAGAAAAAAAGCTCGTGTGCGTAATACATTTATTTTGAATCGATCTGTAATTATAGGCCGTGAAAGGATAAGAAGGCGGAGCGTTACGAGATCGCAAATTAAGGGCCAATCTTCGAACCTTACGATTTTCGGCCGGCGGCGCTCAAGAATGAGTTATCCTGTTAACCCTGCCGACAAGAAGGTCCACGGGGTATCGTTATTAATGAAGTACCATGCACAAGCGTTCGGTGTAATAAGCTAGTAATTCAGACTGAGCTCGACCCTTTATTACCAGTTGATACTTTCACTAAGAGAGCGCGGCAGCACAAGGCTTCGCCGCGAATAAAATAAGGTATGAGGGAAGCGGATTATTGCTGTGTGATGCATACGCCTTAAGTCGAGATTCATTACCGAGAGTCCGTTCTAATTAAAGGATCTCAATCAGGCAGGCTCGAAATAACAATTTTCCTTTCAATTGTCTCGCTTATATCTATAGATTTTACGCTCAAATGAATGAAAGAGACTTTACAAAAGTTCAGCGACCATTTACCGTTTTTTTTTTTTGCATTCGACTGTTGCAAGCATCGGCTGGTTATAACAGCTCTGGGAAGCGGTGCTGGCGTGCGAGGTTGTTGGACTCGTCGCATTGCGACTTGAGGTTACACGTATCGTGAAGTAATTAGTCTTCCTGCCGGAAAGCCCTATAGGACCCCGTGAGAGTACTGGGATATTCTATAGCCAGTCCGATCATGGTAACATGAATAGAAGTGCACAGGGATAAGCATGTAAACGTAGAAGAAACTCAGGTTATTGCGCGCTTCGATATCTATGCAGGCGTTATAAAAGACCGTTCGAAACTCGAGACTTGAAAACCTTTTGACCTGCCGTAAGGGGTTCACTCTCGACCCGTCCTCGTCGAGATTCGTTGAATGAGAAACGTTATACACACCAGAGGAAATAGGATAGAGAAGCGAGAAAATAACGCCATGTAAATACAAACAAGTATTTCAACCCGAGACTGACTGTATTTATCCACACGATCGAACATATATATTCTGCTTCATTCAACAACAACATTACGTAACGTGCAAATAATACGAAGAAGGTGAACGTTCAGGCCAGCACGCATTTACAATCGTTCACGCTTTATCACGCCTTCCGCATCTGCGATTCTCGGATTGCGTTTTATTCAACATGTGAATGGAAAAATAAATTTATCTTTGCATCGGACGTAAAAGTTGTTTGAGCGGTCTCAGGCACAATTGTATAAAGATGTACGCGAGGTGGTTACTTCTATTAAACAATATCCGCACAGCACAGCCTGCTAATCCGTCTTGAAGAATTTTTTTTTTTTTTTTACGAAAATCGAAGTTGCAATAAAATGTGTTTTGTTGAAATATTCTTTAGAAAGAAAACAAGTTGATAGGGAAATATATAGATTGCTGTCAGTTTAATAAATCGTGGTAATTTCAACAACGTTTGCCTCTCGTAGAATTGCCTCATTCATAGGCATGATGTACATACCACGAAGCCGGAGCTCCCTTGACTAGAGCTTATGCAACCGCAGTAGCTGCGGGCATGTTACGTCTATACAAAATGGACCGTCGCAGGTCTACGCTGAACAGACTCGATAAAGATTGTATAACATTGACAGCAGTAGCCTGTCCTCGTCGGTATACCCTGTCTATCGTTATTTCATACAATACTGCAAGTTCCTTTTTATGAATATACAAATATACACTTACTGCACGCTCATTGTTATGGTTGTGGTATTGAATATCGAAGAGATACGAGAAAGCCCTTCTTGCCGTTCGCTATCCTCTTGGAACATTCCTGAGCTGGGTAATGACGACGAATGTATGGGAAATGTATGAGTGCACGAGTGCGATAAAGCGTAACCGGCGTCTACACCCACAAAATGGTGTATAATCCAGAAAGCAGTAGGGAGAAAGGCGGATGACGACGATTCCCAGTCATGGACAAGAAACTGAACGATAGTATTCATGAGAAAAGCTCCACTCCTATCTCCCACATCCTTGCTTGGATTCACGTTCGTCCATCGTTTTCCATTTCTCGGATAGACTTTTCCAACCACCATCGATCCGTGGTATAAGCAGTTCTTATGCAAGCTGGCATTGTACCAAATCTTCCAGTATTACGAGGTGTCAGTTCTGTCATCTAAACTGATTTCGTGCTTATATAGTATAACAGTCGGGCACGGATACTATCCAAGGCTCGGTTGGCTACGCTCGCAGGGCTGCAAGAGTAGACCGGAGCTCTGTGCTTAAGTCTCATTTCCGTCAGACTATAACAGCTTCTGACTACTTGTAAATACTCCCAGATTCGCTGAATTTGCATTGTGTATTCGATCATCCACTTGTAACTACATAACCTCGGGTTTTATTGCATTTTGTGGTTATCGAGTCTTTTTTCGCGTAACAAAGCATAAGAACCATATCAATTTATTGGATGTATTGACCTGCTTTGGAAATCCTTTGTTTCTGGATGCCTTTATAACTGCTCTGATTAAAAGTAAATTATTGGCACGAGCCTGCTTCGTTGAACTACATCAAAGGTCACTCAGTTTTTTCTCGGTTGTTTGTACGAATTTCCATAATTGCTTTTGCTAACATGAAACTCGGCAATGTCGATATTAAGCGGCGAAATGTCGAGCTCGTTCTCCTAACTCTGTTCTTACCTTTCTCTCATCCCGTGTCGCTTTCTATCTCCTCGGTATTCTCTCCAGCAAGGCTCCGAGGAGCTGAATTTGCACGCTATTCTATAATACTCGTGGTCATATATTTGTTGAGTTTGATACTATATGTTCATGCGCAATTGGTATATTTCTGTATGTACGATTCACATAGTTAGTCGGTTAACTAGCGAATAGCTGTTGTTTATGTGTGCACGTACACAAACCTCCCGCAAAACTGTCGTGCAACTACCAATGGCAATTGTTCGGTCACGCTCTTGATCGTGGGAGTCTATGGACGCCGCGGAGACCATGTCTGTGAATCTGTGCGGAGAGGTTAGTCTCGAATGGTTGGTGCGACAGCGGAACGTTCGCGGTGACCAAGCGACAATCCACTCGCGGGAGAGAGAGACCAGCTTGAGAATGGCGTCCTCAGGATCGTGAAGGACCATCAGGAGGTAGGGTCACAGAGCGAGGAAGGAAAAGGCACACTATCCCTGCAATGCTTCCTCCCCGAAACAATGGGTTATAACGTTAGATGATTCGTATTAATGGATACAATGTACTGTTTCCTCGACTATGTTAGCCCTCTTGACCCTCCACATCCTCTCTCCCTCCATCTCTCTTTCTCCTTGGTCCACTCTCGATCGTTCAAGTTTTCGTTTCGAAGTACAAGCCTCCGGGACTACTTTGGTGTGTATCAAATTGCAGTTAAACCCTCGCCAGCTTCCTCAGCCTGTGCCCTATCGATAATGGTCTCGTGGCTTGTGCTACATCTATGCCTACCTACGATTTCAATAAATCCTCCACATACCAATCCTACTATGAGCATTCGAGATACGAGAGTGAGACTTTTAGATCTTGACTTTGCACTTTTAATCAATCGATCATAATATCAATAATGCTTGTCTGAAAGTTTTTGAAGGTGCGTCTATTTCATTTCTGCGCGATCATATTTAATCGCGTTGCATAGAATTTGTAGTTAATCGAGGCATTCATTGCGTACTGAAGAGTATTTGGAAAGGTGTGACATTGAGCGTGCACCCAGCGTTTGGAGGGTCATATCCTTCGGTACTAATTTTCATTTCTTTATTGTTACTCTATTCGTTGGATCTATATCGATTTCCTCTTGCCAGAATCTAATAAAAAATTTTTTTGATATAGAGAAAAATTGGCCAAGCATGAAGAACAATAACGCGCGAGAATGGTAGCAAAACGAGAATTCCTTTATCGGAATTCCGACATGCTGTATTTCGGCATCCCTTTATTTTCGGATCAGTCGTTCTATCGCCCAAGCGTACGTGAAAACGGTCGTTTGGGTCACTGAGAGCATGGAATATATGTTGGCCAATAGGTGCTCGAGGGACACCGAGATTCGGAACGAAAGATGACCCGAGGGCACCATTTTGCTGCCGCTTCAAATCCCTTTCGTAACGGCAGTTTCAGAAATCCTAAATTCTGCGAGAGCTGCGATTAAGGAGCTTCGAGCGAACGCATAGTGAATAGGAATTAGGCCAGAGCACTGATGTCACGGAGACACCCTCCTGCCCATATCTGACAGGCATATTCTCTCGATGCTCTTTACTTTGAAAACTTCGAAGACAATGGGCTCCATTGGTAGTTCGATGGACAAAATTACTTTCCACTGCAGATTTTAAATACTTTCCTCATCTTTATCATATTCTCGAGAAACTATAGAAGTTTACGGCTGACTATTGGTCCGGAATACATTTTCGAGCGCCCCACGTTCCCGCATTCATCACGACTACGCAGACAGTGATTTTTCGCATATCACTGGGAATGGAAATTCTCAATTGTCTATTTTTATCACTCCCGTCAATATTTTTCCAAGTTTATTTCGCTACAAAAAGTACGGACTTTCATAGATTTTTCTGATTGAATTACCGCCCCTGGAAAAGCTCTTGTGCAAAGTTTTCTTAAGAAAGTATGTACAAAACTGGGAACACAAGTTTTGCTCGAAAACTTTATGCAACCTCGTGTTCTATGGGCGGCCTTCGGGTTGTCTACTTTCGCCAAGATCTCTGATGAATCGAAGGTAAGAGAATTTAAAGCATTTGTAGGAAGAATAAAATGCGATAACGCGAGTTGTACCAGTTTATTTTTTCAATAGTTTGCTTAATTCTGCTTTACTTCTCCTGTAATTCCGTAACGCTTTTTATTCATCCCTCCCTGAAAAACCTAATAAATATGCAATGATTCGAGCAATCGAAAGGAGAAAACTGCAGGAAGGAGAATGTCTTCGCTACAGAAGCGCAGCGGAGAATACCGACCAAAAACTAAAAGTAAGAAAATAAGAAAAGCCTTGGCCCGCGTAATTCTCTGTGGGCCACCCATATATTTACACGATTTACGATGGGTATTCTTTTAATTGCCGTAGGAAAACTCTCGCGAATAGCTAGTTTTGTCTCGTATATCCAGTGGCCCTTCTGTTTTCACGCCACCGTCGTCTCTTTCTTCTTCTTCTTCCTCTTCTTCTTCTTCTTATGTGCTGTCGTCGCGAGCATCGGGTTTTGCAGTCAGTGGTAAAGGAAAAAATCTATTCGGATGCTTTCGTACTACCGCTTTTTGATTCGTCACCATTAGGTGCTTTTTTTTCTTCCAAGAAAGTTTCCAACGTGCTCTCTAACCCAACATATTCCATTGGTCGAATATTGCCATTTAAAAAAACATTTCTTCCGTGTCGTTACTTTCGTGAAAATGAATTTTTATAACTCTCCATTGTGATTTGAAGGTTTTTGAATTTAGCTTCCTTCTTTTTAAATTACGATGTCGTATGTATGTCGTACGTATCGCCAAAATAACTAAATGGCGCTATCATCGTTGAGTATTAAAATGCGTTTATATACGAATTCAGTTGAGTCTGGATAAAAGCAACTTCTAATAAATACTCATGGACATATAGGTATGTTGTGAAAGATTGTTGCACGTGGGTGTGGTGAATTCGTAATATGATACAGAACAGTTCAAGCATGGTAAAAATAGCTTATGGCTGTTTGTTGGAGGGTGCAGCGATGCGCGCAGTTGTTGCGGAAATTAATTATAAAAATCTGGACGAAAAGTGGTGGCGGGTGGCAGTGTTGTGCCGCGTACTATGTACAAGTGCGCATTGCAATCCCCTTATGCGTTGGCAGTGCTGTAGCTGCTGCGAAAAAGCCACAGAAACGAAAGCTCTCGCGCCGTTGCACATTCACCGACAATAGTAGTAACCCCCTCGTATTATTCGTATGTACTGAAACATGTATTACTGTATTTACCACCAACTCCCGTACCAACAACGAACACGTACAAAAGAGGAGAGTCGCGGGCCGCCGACAACCCGCGAGCTACCACGAACTGGTGTCGTGCTGCGCGTTCCGGTGATACATTTTACCGTCCCACTGCCCGACTTTAATTCTCGTCCTTTTCTCTCCTCTAGCTTTTTCTCTCTTCCGCCTTCCTACCCATTGTAGCCCTCGATGGGCTATCCCTTTCTCGTCCTCCTGTTTCTCGCTCTGTTATCTTCCCTTCTCTCTTTCTCTCTCATCCCCTTAGTCCTGTTGGCCAATACATCAACGCCGCAATTTTCGGCCGGTTTTGATGCATCGCCGTAATATCGCCGATACATTAATCTAAGGTGAATGGGACATATATCAGCTGGCTACATAATTTTCACCTCTGCTATTCATTCTAGCCCGAATCGTCGGGGCGACCAAACCAGACCACTGCCTTTTTTAATGCTCGCTTACGCTGGCTAAATATTATTGATACATGACTTTGTATTCATATATGCACGTGCGCATATACATGAAATGAATACGACAGATTTTTGCATTCCTCGACCTTTCAATGATTGATCGTTTTGGCGGTTATTACACTCGACAAAACTAAAATCATCATCCCTTTCGTTTTTTTCTCTTCTTTGTTTATTGGACGAATTTTCCGTCACCAGAAAATTCCGACAGCCTTTACACGAAGATTACGGTCACAGAAAACGTGATGTATTGCGGCAATGTTGCAGAGGAGTTTAGCACAAGATTGATCTATTTTGCATCGCTACAGAAGAGTCGCAGAAAGTTTATTTTTCTCGTTTTCCGGCGTATTTCTAAAGTGCAGTATATTTCGCAACGAATCTACGCAATCACTCTGCGACGACATTTTCGGTTTTTTTTTTTTTTTTTTTTTTTTTTTTTTTTTTGCGAAAAAAGAGCACTCGATTTTTTTTCTAAAATTTATACATTTAGTCCGCGAGAATAAAAAAACTTTTGCAAAAGGTAATCCTCGCGTAGTGCCGACACGTAAGACGTGAATCGTGGAGATTTATCACCATCCTGAGTTTCGCCCTATTACCCGAACATCCCAGAGTGTGCCAAGTAAGAAATTACACGAGCAACGCGAGAGTGGCCAAGTTAGTCCCTAATCGCGAATGAAAGCATCGAGCTCAGCGTTAAGACCTCTATCGTTTTCCACCCTCTCCCTCTCTCTCTCTCTCTCTCTCTCGCACTCTCCATCTCTCGCTCTGGCTCTAGACGACACAGCGATGGTTGCCGACCTTAGTCCGCCGAGTCTTTGCATAACCGCAGACGTAGGTAGAAGTGAATCACCGCTGAGGGAACTGACATGAGGATAAGGACCAAGAGGAAGAAAGCAAACGCGTGAGAATTCTCAGTCGCTAGCGTGGCGAAGGATCTTACTACTTAAAGTGGTTAGTCGGCATGTGTATATACATATATATGCAAGAGAGAATATCCGCCCTGCTATCTGAGGATTCGTAGATATACGTTACCACCATATTAAATGAATAAATACTCACAGCTGAATATGTCCCATGCAGTTACAATTATTTTCATTCACTTTTTTCGTACCGTGGGCTAGAAATAATATAAAAATACAAAAATTAACATTGACACGGAAAAATATTGTTACGGGAATATTGTATAACTTCCTGTAAGCAGAACGAGCTGAAAATAAACTTAAACATTTGTAGAGTTCGGCGCAGCAGCCACGTTCAGAAATCTTGTTAATTATTCCAGAAAAAGTTGCGACGATTTGTTGGAATTACATACGGAAATGAAAAATCCTTCGGACTGCAGATCGCGTAATGTGCGTAGGCGATTTACTGATAAACCATATGATATATTTTTTCTTTTATAAAACGAAGGAATCATCGTGTCGACACAAATTTTTAAACATTCGTAAATTTATGGCAAGGTCTCCGATGTTCTATTGGATTGGAGGCATACGTGTGTGTCCATGTGCACGCGCTAGACATTTGCAGCGACGAATGTTTGGATTTTTTATGTTTGCTGGAGGAATATAAGGAAAATCAGGAGAGATTGTGTACTGAAAGTGCAAGGACAAGGCCATAAATACGTGTTTGCTGAGCAGTCTCCAACATCGAAAGAAGAACGACGGTGTACGTAGGGAAGAACGGCGCCTGGTGCATTTTGCGAGCTGTGTCCAAATAGCCGGAGAGAAATACCTGCTCGTTCTCCGAGTAGCGCGCGCGACAAAGCAAGGCGGGGTCTTCCATTCCAAACAACTCGGGATAAGTGAGACGGGGAAAACGCTGAAGACGCGATATAAGATGGGAGCAGTTTCTTTTTATACTTCTGTGGCTACTAACCCTGCTGTCTTCGCTTAGTTCTGCTGCAGAGATCACTGCGGAGCGCAACGGAGATCACTGTGAGCATCACATCTGCTCTTCCCCCGGCAGCCAATATCCTGCTTTTTCTCTTAACTCCAGGTTTCGTTTCCTTTTTATTCACCTTTCTATTTTATTCCTTGAGAGGCTCACAAAATTATTCGAAAAACTCAAGCCTTACCGTATGTTTCTCGTTATCCTGTGGAATTAATTATCGTTGCGTTTTCAACCTTCAGCTCGCAAAAAGGATTTGGAAAATAACATTTTTCAAGTTCACGCTCGTTCCAAACGTGTGACCGCCCAAAAAAAATGATAAATTCGATTAAAATTCGGTTTCCCATCCATCCGGGCGGGAAATATCATGAACTGTTCACATTCAAAACTCAATGTCGACTTTTTGGACACCCTATGAATTAGAGGGTCTGAACGAGTCTGGAGAGATCTAAAACTCAGACTCTGACGAGTTAATGATTTTCTCTTAACGCCTATATACTGGATGAAGTATCCGACATTTTAACCTCTTTTTTTACAGAGATATCATTGCTCCAGTCTTTTCCGCTCGATTTCTCATCACAAGAGGGCGATGAAGATGCGAGCAAAGTATAAGAGAAAAAGAAATCTGCACGGGAATAGATGAAGCCGAGGAGGAAAACTAGCCCTCGACTTGGCGTTTCTTGTGGGAGCGAAAAGATTTCGCAGAAAGCGAATTATTCTCGTGTAAACAATAATAGGTCCAGCAGAATGAGACTCGGCGTGAAGAGAACTTTTCTCCACTTCACTGCCTTACATTAGATTCCACTTTTACTTTGCTGGTTAGAGCTACGTTTTATAAACGTGTTCACGAAGCTAATGGTGTAGCGCAAAAGGGAAAATTGGACCAGAAGGAACGCCCATGGAGCTTCGAACTCCTAGAAATTTCTATCGCAACCACTTTTTTCGATAGGAGATTATCGGTACAGCGAAAACTACCACGAGGAATCTCGTCGCAAATTAAAGGCAAATAATTACGTGACTTTTTTCGAAATGAAGCAAATCTTTTTATCGTCGTGAGTACTAAAAAACTGATAATCATTTTGCAATTTTCAGGTATCCGTGAAAAATGTGTATATGCATGTTGTCGACTTTGCGAGGGAGCGTTCCTTTTGGTTGTATTTAACATGTTAACTTATTTATCGAAGCGAGGGGCTAAAAGCAAATGAAAAATATGGCAATGAATTTATGTGCTTAAAGTGGGAAAATTTCGAGCATTTTTTGCCTTTTTTGTAAACGCTTACAAAGTATGGCGCGCGATAACAAATTGGCCCATGTTTCATATCCAAACGGAAGGCCACTGACCAAGCTTCTGCGTATGTGTTGGCTATTTCAAGGCTAAAATACACTGTAAATAGCCAGTATTGCTCCAGCCCCATTACTTGTGGCTTGCAAATTGCCACATGCATTAATGTCATGGATTTTTGGTGGCTAAAGTTATGAGCTATATACGAGTAAAATAATAATGATAATTAATAGAATGCGAAATTGATATGACGCAGCAACGAATTGATTTAGATGGCACGGTTTTTTCTAGACATTACGAGTTGATAAAAATTAAAAAATTCCCAATAAACCGGATAACCGTGTCAATAACTTACAAACTTTCAAAATTTATCGCCCGATTAATAAAGAAATTTAGCAAGGGTTACCGTCCGCACGGGAGTAACAACGTTTCGAACAAAACACAAAAGAGAATCGCCCTGAACGCGTATAGAATAATAACGCATGGAGAAAACCTTGCAGAACCGTCAGAAAAAATTCACCAAACATTTCCTCGGGTGAGAATTTGGCTGGTAGGGAATCCGATCGAGAAATTGCACCACACAATTTTTTTTTGTCCTCCCAGACAAATGGAACGATGAAAGGAAGTTTAAGGCATAGGTATATTCATAGAACTCGAAAAAATGAGAAAGTTCTTGCAAGGGTCAAAAAATGTGGCAAGACCGAAGAAACGGACCGAAAAATGCGATGAAATAGAAATGGAAAAAGTGGAAGAAATATTTTCAAGATTCGCTCGACGTTCGCACATCACGCCATCCTTTTTCGAACAATCTTAAACTTCAAAGTACGTGAATATATGGAAAAGAACAAAGCTTTATAAATAAAGAATATTTCTCACACATGCGAGCCTATTTTTCTATTCCTCTTTCTTCTCGTCTCGAGCTCTCTATCTCTTTCTTTCTACCATCTGACGATATATATTCCATATACTCAGTATACACGTTTTTCTTTTCTACCCACCTTGGATATCGTTGCTATTCTAACTGCCGTGAGTTTTCTCGACTGTTGGAGGTGAACGAAATTCCCTGTTTCTTCTGTGCTACGGCCGACAAAATAAAACACCATCCCTTTCTTCGACTTTTCCATCATTGGCTGTTTCTCTATACATCAAGCTAGTTCCATTTGAAGCTGTTGGCTTACATCTACTTTCTCGACTAGGATCAATTCAGACAGTTCACGAAGAAAATTCTGTACGTGGTGAAACGTAGGAGAAACATGATTGAAAAATAAAACGACTTCATCGCCACAGAAATACGACGAATCAGTGCGGTGAGCTTGGTGGTGATGAAAAAATATTTTTTTCCACCGGCTTCCAAAAGTAGTCTGCTCAGTTATTCAAGATTGTACAAGTAAATGGATTCCCTCAAAATTTAACCTACAAACAAGAACTTGGAAAATAATTAGCTTCCGAACGACTCTCGAAGAGTTGTTGAAAAGCTGATTGGAGCTTTGAGGTAGATCGTAATGAGCTCATCAGCAGGATCGAAAGGTTGAGGAACGCGATGTGTTAGTTGCATATAACCGAAGAGAAACTTCAGACGTGTGGATGAGACGGTCGTTCCGTAAGTTCGAATAGAAGAGGGCAAGAATTGTAGAGAAAAGAAACACGCTACTGAGGGATGGATGGAGTAGAAAAAGAAAGTGAACGGGAGTGATCCTTTCGCCTCTCTCTCTCTCTCTCTCTCTCTCTCTCTATCTCCTTCACCTAAAGTATTTAGTCCTTTTTCGCCTTTCATGTTGAGCTCCCTCTCACTCTCCCTTTTCGTGTTGTTTTTCTGTCTCTCTCTCTCTCTCTCTCTCTCTCTCTGTTTCTCGGTCTACCTCATTCACTCAAGAAAAATATATATAGCACGGAGGAACCCGCACGAAACTCTACAGTTGATCGCCTGGTGTAGGCATTGCGTCGTATGAGCATGCCCGAAGTATTAACAGCACGCACACCATCGACTTTTCAGTATTGAGCACGAGTGAACGCGAAAAAGAGATGGTGAACAGTGCACCACTGAAAGATCGGTAATGACGCCTCCAATCTAGTACCATTATTGTACTCGGTTCTCGCTACATACGAAGACCCCCATGGGGCCTAAGACCGGGGATGCGTGTCGATCTTGTACTTCTAAACCACCTTCACGCGCCATTGAATGCCCCCGAGAGAGTGAGGCTTATCACGCGCCGTTAAATTGTTTTTGAATGTTCCATTGCACCCAACGCGATACGGCACTACCATCCTTCTAAATGCCAAGGGTTTAGTAGTTGGCAGGCGAGTAAACCGATTTTGAAGCGCCTTACGAAAAGGCAATCACGACGGATACTTTATAAAAAATTGGCCATTTTTCCATTTTTTTTTTTTTTTTTATCCGTTCGTGTTGCTTGCAGTGTCACTTTGATGGAATCATCTGGAAATCGTTTTTCTATGGGATTTTCATGCGTTGCCCTGGTTCGTTTGAAAAAATGGACGTTTGACTGCAAGTTTCATCGATAAAATGTCATCTCCGCGTTCGCCATTGAATCATTAGCAATCGAGCTTTAAAAGAATGATGGTATTTTTATTTCCTGCCTAGGAATAAACTGTTAATTGTTATTTTTCCACTAGAAGGATGTAATCCGTGAACAAGGTAAAAATGAATAACTCCGGAGGCTAAATAATTATCTAGAAAATTACAAAGGAGCCACTTACGTTTACTAAGGGTCGGTAATATGTTAAAAATGGCATAACTCTTTTGCGTAAGATTGCATATAATTCTGCAATTCACGACAGTAACAATCTCTTGAACGATGATAGCAATCTTTGGGAGAAAGAAAAGGAAAAAAGTGCGATGCGAAATAAGGCGGGTGCTTCGAATGGATGATTTGAGACGAAATTAGCTGTTGAAGTGGACAGGGCCAAGGACTGTGAGTGGCTTAAAGCATGAACGTTGGTTTCATAGACACTCTGTGAGAATGGCGACCACGAGGCACGATATTCTTGCGCCGTTGGCGTGTGGAAATTGCCCGTGTGTATGAGGTATAAAAGCGCTTATCCACCTTTTTGATACGACGGTGAGGAGATGCCGGGATGCTTGATGTAGTGTACGTGTGCCTAAGGTACGCAGCCCGCACTCAACGAGATAACAAACTCGTGCATTAAATATTTCTATATATGTATACCCACGTAGAGATAAAATATTGCATATTCATCTTGATTGGTTATTATTTTATAGTGTGGAACTTTTAAATGACTTTGAACGTTTCATCTCGGATTATTGTTAATCGAAGAGTAGCTGAACGGATTACATTTTTCCGCAATGTTTTCTTCCATTTTCCGCGGTCCTCAATACCATCGCGCCACGGTAAAACGTATATATATATATAAACGCATTGGTGGGATAGCGTCGCCGCATGTTTTGAGATAGGAAAGGGCAGGAAAATCCTTTTCAGTACAGGTAAAGGCGCCTGGTATATATAGCAATATCGAAGGTTCTGCAGCGAGGGCAACAGCGACCACATGCTGGAAGACTCATTCTTTCACTCGAAGCTCTATCACGAGAGGTTTGAATTCCCCCAAGGACCCATGGCTTGGATCCAGCATATCGATACAGTGCTACTGTTCACTCAGTCTTTTTCTCTCTCCTCTTCCTCTTCTTCTTCTTTTTTCTCTCTCCTTCGTGCTGCGGCAGCTTCGACCAACCAGTCTCGAAGGTGTGTCAGAGAGCACAGGCCGTTTCTTCAATCGCCTGTTCCACACGATACGGAGATTCGATCTCTGGAGATCGATATCGGGGGCGCCGTTGAGAGCTTGCCGCCTCGTATTTTACATAACGCATACTTTTTATTGACCTCTTACTTTAAATACGACACACTCAAAGACATGCATGTAAAGGCTCGTTGAAGTAAGATAGAGTTAAAAGATTATCCTCGTGATCAGAGCCTCGCCGTCATCGGCATTATGCCTTACACTCTTTACCTACCATGTTATGACGTTAAAGTTGACTAAGAGTAAAGCTTAATTAAGCCATAATTCTCCGAGTACGTGACAACAAGGCGTACCCGAGTATTTTACTCCAGACGCTGCTGCCATAGATACGAGCTGATCAATAAAAATTATTCCATGCTTTCATTATTTTCTATTTTATTTCAATAACATCGATATTTTTACTTTAAATTGGACATTTCTCTCGCCACTTTTCGTCAGAGTGTTAACGGATTACGAAATTTTTTCATATACATCATTTGTGCTATATGTCATTGGATGGCCCACGAACACGAGGAACGATCCACGTAACATTCCCGGAGGATTCCAAGCTCGTATGTGTATTGCTGTGCAACATTATTCCAATATTATTGACAGCTTAGCTATGCAAATTCAATGTATTGCGTCCAAAGCGCTCGTTCATGATACACGTGAGTCAATGGGATCGAAATAATCCATTCCTTCGTGTATTTGTAGGTCGATCATTAGTCCAGCCCATATAAACACACGAAGAAATGAATTATTCTGAGTGTTCAACACACACGGAGTATTAATTTCGACAAACAATTTACAACTCTTCTCTATATGAAATACGCTCAAAACATGCCGAATAAGCCGATGATACTCGATGTGTCAAAGTCTTGATCATTAACGTGGACAATCAACATTTTTAGCGCTCGTCATTTTCGCAAAATGGATATTATTTATGAATCATTTCTTTATAGTAGATTTTACGAGTCATTACTCAGACACGAACAATAGGTCGTATGATGAATAGATCGTGTATCTGTTGATAATTAATAATATTTGGGACCAGGAATAAATCGTTCATCCCTCACTACCGGGTAATAAAACACCTGATTCCAAAGCAATTGCGATAATTATTATTATTATGGAACCTTCTACGTATCGTCGCTGTCAACCTTTTCGAAATTTGTTTGTTGGACATTGCAAAAAAAAAAAAAATACGCACCGGCTTGTCGGCAATGATAAAAACCATCGTCGTTCAATTAATGAGTTTCACACTACTATGTCGACATCGATCATATTTCTTTGTAAAAAAAAAAAACTCCGTCCATCGTCACGTAAACAAAACGATTGCCGTCAGTATTTTCGAGCTGACAATTGATGCCCAGGGACGTATTTTGTCGTTTAGAGCTTTACTAGCCCGCAGCGAACAATATACTGCACGATTCTTTTATTCTTAGAGCTCTTGATCGATATAGAAATTCACTCCTAATGTTTCCAACTGCATATATATGACGCGTGCAGACTGCTGCCTCTGTTGGATTCCATTCCCTCTGAACCGCTTGTCCAATATGTCAAATCGGCAAAACATGAATGCAACCACACGAAATTTCATACCTGACGTCGTTCAATACGCCACACGAAACGTTTGAGAGAATATGACGTGGAAACTTTGAGTGTCGATCCAAGTTTCTCTCTTTTCCCATTCCATAACGATGTATCATGAAAATTATCATCGTATCATGCCAGCAGTCAAGTCACCTGACAAAATTCAGGAAAGGAACAATGTTACTATTTTTTTATAATATCAGGAACAGATTTTCCGATCGTCTGTCATTTCGTGGACAGCAGACCTTTGCTTTATCATTAGCCGGCGTTTGCGAACGTCATCAATTCGCAATTGATCAGACTTTGACATATCCAACATATCACTAATAAGGATTTCTATTTTCAGTCATTCAGAAACGTCGATAATTGCTACAGGAAATATAAATTGCCTCATATATTCCGTGATGAGAGAGTTGGAAAAGGCTTCTTAGTGAAGTCTGAATAATGCTGATTAGTTTAGATTATCGAATCGAAATGCTACGCAGCAATTTATGCGAGGCATATTTTCGGGTATGTATGTGACATTTAGTAGGTTATTATGAATCGTACAGCTAGATTCACTGTATCTGCTTTGGTAATACTGCAGGAGGCTATAAACAATCATTACTCAATTATTATTGAACATCCAGGGTTAATGCTATCGATTGGAACGAGAATCGTTCGATATCCACTAAAACTATGCTGTTTGCTTTACTGCAGCGCTTCGAAACCCAAACTGGCCCTGCCACTGTGTACTTATCTCTTGGTACTCTAGTGATCACCTCGCCATATTTGACACCTTCATATTCAAGTGCTTCGGAAGTTAGTACATCGATAAGGAGCTAACTTTTGTAAGTAGCTTTATTGATCGATTTTAGGAGGAGTAACGAGGAGCATCCAAAAACTTGAACCTTTTATCCTCTAGTATAAATCAAAAATCCAATATGGTGGCTTTTGAATTTATGAAAACAAAAATCTTCGAGATGTAAACTTTCTTGCTAGTACGTTGCAGGCGCGGGACAATCATTTGACGAGCTTCTACTCGATGGGAATCTTGATAGCGAGTACCAGAACCTCCAGATTTCGTAAATTCTTTGCAAAAGCCATAATGCTTGAAATATAAGAATTGCAAGTAGAATCTCAATCGGACATTGTTCAATCATGCAATTGCTTAATTAGAAAACGTGTTAATTTCGATGCAACTTGTAGCAATTAAATGATAAAACACTTCGTGTAATTAGGATAGTTTTAATAGAGCGCCCATTTACTAAGCAGGTAAGAAAAATGTACGGGAATAATTAATGAGAATGAGACGAACTACCTGGCATTTAGTAATAACGTGACGAAGTAATAAGCTGCTTTTATCCACTCACGATGTGCTGTCCGAGATTACGATGGGACGTCTGGATACGAACATTATAATGTACACGGCAAAAGAAAACATGAGGTCTGTGTGACGATAAGAGGAAGAGTTTTCTAATTACTAAGCTCCTTGGCACTCGTTCCTCTTGATAATTCACTTACGCTCTTTGATTGATAAATTCGTCGTAACTGGCTCATGTATTTATTTTCTACGTACGTCATTCTCGGCAATTATCTAAGTACTCATTATTGTTCAATTATTTGTTAAAAGGAGAAAAAAAATTGTAAAAGCCAATCACGCAATGAGTGATGTCAGTTTTTCGAAGATCACAAATTTCATTTTCGATCCATCGAGATTTTCATTTGAAATTTCGTAAAATGAGGTTTTGGAAAGCTGAAATCACTGATAGGGGAAAAGATTGAATGATTGGAGTTAGAATTCGAGGAGGTAAGATCAAGGCTAGCGAGGACAAGAGCTCCGAGTTGATCCTGCTAGCGGGCGCGCACCACTTGGTAGCATTCTGCGATATAATCACTCTGCACTTCTACATAGCTTTATATTCTGCTGTACATAATGTAGATAAAAGTATAGACCAGGGGGAACAGTGACCAACAGCACGTAAGGCGTAGATAAGCAATGAGAAAGACAGAAATAAGAAAGGGATGAAAAATAAAAATGGAGAGTGAAGAAGGGAGAAGATGGGGGAGCGGAGAGAATGAGAAAGAGAGTAAGAAGAGCTCTGCGTGTAATGCATAAGAGCAGCAGCCTGGAGAAAGAGTAACGAACTGGCAAGGTCGAGCGTGGTAAGCCAATGTCTCGTCCTCGAGCATTCTTGCCACCACCACTTCTTCTATTACCACTGCAACTATTACAAAGTACTAGGGAGGACAGAATAAACCTGAAAGAGGCTACCCTCTTGAGAATGTCAGTCGAGTCTTCGCTATTGTGTTCCTCCATTGCATTTACTTTTTACCCAGTAACTTTAACTTGTACCAAGTTGCAATTAAAATAAACCATTCCTGTCGTGCTCAAAAAAGTGGAATACAAAATTTGATCGCAAATTTCCTACTCACTTATTAAGACTTTGTTCACACTTCGGGTAACGTTGGTTCACCAATATTGACGATAAAATTTTCTTTATTTTCTTCAACATCCCTTACGAAAATGATGTTGGAGTTCGCATCGTAGAAATGCAACGAAAACTCATTATTTTTTACAGCAGAGGGTGAAATTTTCGAAAAATATTTATCGAAACTAGTGAGCCAGACGTTTGTTCCCATTCCAAAACCGAAAATAAAAAAAATAAAAAAAATTTTCATTTTTTTTTCGCAACGATGCAAACTTTAGTATCTTCTTACGAAATTACCCAGTCAATTATACCGAGCAGGACGCAATCGATCGAAGGTCCTAGATCCTGTAAGAGGTCATCATTTTCAAATTTGCAATCTTTCTGTGCAGAATTTTTGTTTCATCAACATTCACCGTTAGTGTTGGTGACACGTGAAAAATAGCGTGGGGTTTCGCTTATCAGAATAACATTGCATACTAATTTGGTTTACGCGACCTCGCAGTAACTTGATCCACCGGCATCAATGTCGTCGAGAGACGTTTGTTTTTTTTTCTTCTTTTATCAGCTACTTGCTTGCGTCAAATGGCCGGTACAGCAAACTCTGGAACTTTACGAGAAGAGAATTCTGGTGTGATTGCGCGAGGTGGTTGCGAAAGAATGCAGATGCGATCATCTATTTTTAATTCAATGCCCTTACATATGCTATGGCGTTAGAAATTTCCTGGTGACCAGCCGCAGTGGTATAACCAGTTCGATACATTCTCTTGTAGAACTTATACAGGATACGAGCTATAGCCATCTCCGTGGCTCGTTTCGCTAGGGTAATCGAATCACTTATCGAGTTAGCTGTAAAAAAAACTGGTCTATCATCCTGATGGATTTGGTCGATGGTAAAAATCGCTACGTTCATGGTGGTATTTTATCACGTGGTATCTGCTTCGATCCCATGGACAATGACATTATTTTTTGGCTATCCTCCTTGAAGTTTATCGGTTAAAAAGCTTTTGGAAGTAAATTTGCTGCATGGTAGATGGCGATCGATGAGAAATCTCCTCCTACTAGCAACATTTTTTAAATCTTTATGGTCCTCCAATGAGTGGAACTGCCCACAAACAGAATCGGATAGAATGAAACATCGCAAATGAAGAAAATATCTTTCGGATGATCCATAAATTGGTCACCTTTATCTGCGTGCACATCCATTTCATTTATCGAGACAGACGAGTGTAGCAACGAGATTGTGGAATTGAACAATTTCTGTTACTCGTATTTGAATAACTGAAAAGATTCTAGTTTCTAGATCTTTGTACGACCGACTCCAGTAGGAATGAAAAAAATGAACGTAGCCGTGAAACCCCATGGATGGGAACGTCAATGAATATTCGCTCTTCATTTCCGGCGGCCGCATCTTGTTTCCGCAATAAAAAAATCTGCGCCGTTTACAGAAGAGATGGCAATCAGGCTGAGAAAGACGTTTATGTTCTTTTATTTAACAATTTCTTGGATTTGTTTCATGATTTAAAAACGTGTTTGTATCGAGCCTTCGGCTGCACAGCGGTGTGAATCTCAGCACGTTAACGTGTAACCAGAACTGTCAAACGTGTCATGAAAATGCATGCAGCCGAATGGTGGACACTTCTGTTCGTTTTGTTCCCTTTTAGCGGTTCAAACGTGTGGTCCACGCGCGAATCAGCATTTAGCTCAACTCTCGTGGATACTTACCTTCGCAACGCGTATCTCTGCTTCGTTTACACACACCTGCTCCGTTGGAATAATTTTCAATTCGTTTTATGCTCTCTCGGTTCGTTAATTTTCACGAAATTCCAACGTGAGACTGACCGTTGCACCAGAACTTTAAAGAAACGACTGTCATTGAATTAGCGTCATTAGCAACCGAAGGAACGAACAGTGAGCTGCTATAGATAACTCACTTCTTCGAGAATTCAAAATTTATTGACGCGAACCGCCCTCACATTGAATGAACCAAAATTTTATCTGAAGAAACGAGGTTTTTAATGATTTTTCTAGTGGGCCCAATCTCACAATTCAGGTCTCCAATCCCTGTCACAAACGAGGGAATTTCGTGTTATTTCAATGACGAAGTACAACCCCTTGCGAGTGAAATGTTCTTAATATAAAGCGAACTGGATTCAGAGACGATTAGCAAATGCAAACCGAATTGAAAAACGAAAAATTCAGAATAACTGGGAAAAAAGATGATACGAATTATCGAAAAAATGATAAGTCCTGATGAAATGTGTTGAAAAGAAAAAATGCCTTTTATCGATAAGTTCCTTCCGATAAGTCACCAATAAACACGCCGTATTTTCGTTGCGGGTGGACCGCCAAGAATGGCACGTTAATTCGACGATGAAAAAAACGAGAGTGGGAAATTCATTCGGGCACGTAACGCTTTGTGACTGGAGGTAGGAATGTTCGTGAGTTGTATGCAATCGGTTAGTGGTTCCAATGCATTCCAACGAGGAGTGGAATGATTCTGTGAAGTTACATGAACGTGACACTCGAATTGGTTCTAAAGGGCACACCTGGCTCATGCGCGCGTGGTCGTTTTTTTTTCCTTTTTCATTTCGTATGCGTCGTTGTCAGGACAATTGGGTGGGGTTTTCCAGTAGCCATTCACAGCCGTTTGTTATACCGTGAGCCCCGAACGGTGTGGATACCTCGATTGCCGAGGACGTGACAGCACACCAGAGGTCTTTGAGAGACAACGTGCGGGAAAATCGGTTCGGGGTCACCAGGACGAGCTTCACCTCTTCGATAATTACGTTACGGGCGTTTGTTTTATCGCTAATAATAGCCCAAACTCATCTACCTAGTGACGAACACAAAAGCTGCGTTGCTATCTATATCTCTCGTGTCCATTTGCGTCTTTAACGAGACGGTCGGTGCATTGGTGCCGACCTCACGGGATGTATGTGTATATGTTTGAAAAAATGCACTTTGGGAATAGAGTGTCGAAAGCTGTCGTCGCGAAACAGTGTGTCGTGAACGTTATTGTTTTTCAATTTCCTCTCCAGTTTACCCTTCCGATCATTCGCTCGAATCAAACGTTTTTAAATTGCATTAAAGTTTGCATCTTATGCCAATCACGACGCAGAGTTTTCCACTCGTTAGTCTCCAAATTTTTTCAATCGTTACTATTTTTGGAGGGAATACTAGTCAAGTAGGCATCCGCCGAGGCGAAGATTATTCTTCCTGACGTTTCAAGATCTTACGGTGACCTCGAGCACTACATCAGAACCGCATTCAATTTGCCACTCAATTCATGATTATCAATGAGTATCCCTCGTCCCCCGTCATTCGTGATTGAGCGACAAGATGCACCCACAGGATTCATAGCAGGATCGTTGACACTTCCAGGAATACGGATCAGCTTACGGATTTTCGTAGTTTGCTCGATGTGCGTACTTGCTTCCGTGTCAGAGCTGCATTTTCCTGGGCGGATTCCTTATCCTTTTCTGACTTCTACGCTCCGACGATTAATGCGCCCTTAACTTTCGTCCTCTCAATGAACACATGCCACTGCCTCCTCTTGTTATTCGCTCGTTGTGTTTCATGAGCAACTTTTTAAGAACCCAATCAGGATGAACAAGCTTGAGGGTGAAGGACGCACAGTCTCCGGGACAGTCGAGGCGACAGAGCCGACGTCGATCTCCTGTCATTCGCAGCATGCAACATTGCACTCCTGCTGAGTGTATCTGCGCTGCAGCGTGCTCTTTTTCCACCTCCCTTCCCCTTCCCTACGTTTTCGCTCTGGTCTGTACCTTTAATGAAGCAGATTACCGGCGACATTGAATACGATGCCTGTGGCTATATACTAACCAATTTGTAACGAGGAATCGATCGCTAATTAATAGAAAAAAGCGTAACGAAAGACTTTCGACTCAACTCAAATAAAAGGATCGCTCTGATTTCCAATATTAATAAGCCTCGCCATAGAATATATAGAACAGAGCAATTTGTTGAACTCCAGTGAAGATTCTTGCCTCTATTAATACAATTATTCTTGCATAATACAAATAAACGAAGAGTATTAATTGCTGTTGAAAACCTCTGCATTTATGCGCACCCTTCATTATTGATGTACCACTGTAATATGCAACGCGTGCTGAGCGAGAATTCCAAGCTGCCATGAAATTTTTAATGAATGGATCTTTACAGAATAAGTCGGGTAATTTGAACGGATATAAAGTTTCATACCGGAGGTATACGGGTTATCATGCGTATCCAGTCCCACCGGTCAAAGAGTTTAAACCTTTTGACTTTATATTATCCGCTGATTCAACTGAAGCGAAAACTTAAAGGTTTCTTATAACTCTTACTATTATTCTTATCTTTATTTTGAATACATCTTCTGATATGTTAGGATCTTCGTTTCTGTTACTCGATCGATAACTTCGGCCGCGGTCAAATAACTTGCAAATTCGAATCTCAATACTGTGAACCCTCGAATCTGAAGTTTATTCCGAGTATCAATTTTTCTATCCAGTTTAAATAAATTTTCGTTTTCGTATTAATCATGAGTAGCGGAACTAATTATTAAGGAAATTACATGGCTAATGATAAATAATATAATTGGAATATTAAAACGCGGAAGACAATAGAAATTTGAGAATAAACTGATGGAAATTCATGTGGAGAAGGTTTTTAACCGTTTGATTTTTTTTTCTGCCGAAACAAATGGTCAAAAGGGCCTTTAATTATTGGTCCTGCTAGGTCAATTATACCACCGGCAGTTACGCTTGCCCACGAGGCAGCATCGCGATATCTCTAATTCGTTGATCGCGTGCTATGATCGTGCATAGTTGAAGCTGTGTTTTGAGTTCCGCTTGGCTACGGGACATCGTATTCAAATGTAACTACTCGCTGCAAGTGACGGGGATAATATATAAACCTGTTATATGGAAATAGATGCATGTTTTTATCGCTGCTCTCCCCTGACCGAGCCATCGTCCCCATCGCACTAACCTTCTCCGAAATACATCTCCTTTTACAATTTACTCTTCCCACCGTTTCCGGACCGAACATCCGCCCCCATACTACTTCTATTAGCTTCGCTTTACTCAGCTTGCTAGCCTATTCAAAAACTACCCCTATATACATCGCCCGTTGTATTGCATCCTGTAAAGTTTAAAAAGTTAATTTAAATACCTCAAAACTTCTGTCACCTTTTTTATCCCTATAAATACCCCATTTTCCTGATCCACACATCCTGCTCAAAAGTTTCGCAATCTCATGATAAGCAGCACTTCCTGAATCCAATATTGGGCTTCGATATAGTCGCTTTACACCTTTCAATTTTATGTCGTCCGTGACTGAAGGGAAATAATCAACAGTTTGTCGACAAAAGCTTTTTCGAGCGTTCATTGCCGCAAATAATTACTTTCGTTCCAGACTTTTTTTACAAAAAGAAAAAAAAAACAATTTTTCAGGATTCCTTTGAGTTTTGGACTTCCGCGAGTACTGAAATATTCCATCAATGTGATTCGAAAATAGGAAGGGTCGTAACTTTTGCAAAAGTGATCGTGTTTCGTGTGGAATTTCGAAGAATTTTCTGGGTCTGCCATACCCGTTATACCTGAAAACAAAAATAGACTCTTATCGTGGCGTCAATATTAAAAATTTCATGGAAGGAAACTTTTCTATGTTTTTGGCCGGCCTGAGAATTGTGGAGTCTAATCAACGGGTTTTTTGTATCATAATCTCGTTTTTATTCTAGTTGTTGAATCAAGGCACGAGTGAGTGGTAGATACTCCCAGGCTTTTTAGTTTGTTTTCTATTTGATATGAGTAGATTGGAAGGAACATGCTGGTATAATCAATCACTCGGTCGTAATTATCATCGCGTAGGTAAGCACGACGAGGAAATAGTGAGACTTGTGAGAGAGCGGACTGACGGTAATGTTTTTTCTGCTATTTTTGTCTCCCAACTTGTCACATTTATAATGATTCTGGAATTTAGTTAGAGTTGGAATTTCGTGAGTGGTTTCTTATATTATCGCCCTGGTGCGAATTTCTACGAGAATGCATTTATGAAAAATTATTAGCGAACAATATTTTTGTCATTGAATTCCAATTGTATATTGAAAAAAAATTGGGAATGGCGTGTGTGTATAGAAATGACCTATGGGCAGCCATGTAAGCGGTGGGGGATGGCGTGACAGTTTCCCCATATGGGGATAATATAGTAGGGAATCTAGAGAAAATTGGTAAAGCTGAGAAAGCGACTAATATCGCGGAAGTATAATAGACGGAAAAGGGGGATGAAGGAATATGATGAAAAGCATGGTGGTAACGAGTGCTCGAGAATAGCGTGTTCGTTACTGTTGGGCGAATTAAAATATTTTATATTCTCAACGCCGTAGGAGGGATAATATAATCACGTCGAATTATAGCTTGTACACGTTCGACGACTGGAATTTAATTTTTATACCGATGGAGAGTTTCGATTCTCACAGCCCTCGAGCATACGGCGGTCTACAATACCATATGACGCTTCGTATATATGAATATATATGTGTATATAGGTATACAGCTTGATACTATATGAGGAACCTTTATACCGCTATGTCCGACCCAGAGCAAAGAGCCCCGCTAATTACGGAATGATTTCCCTCGCAAGTCTCTCCTCGTAGTGCCCTTACAGCTTCGTGAAACTCATAGAATGACCTTCTTTCTCTCTCACGCTCTCTCGCTGTCTCTCGCTTTATATACATTTCGATCCACACACAGATACTCATAAATATGTGTATATAAACTTGTTCCGATCTTGCTGGGGTTCCGTTCGCGTCGTGCTTGCGGACGTCTCGTGAGCCCTTCGTGCGCAAACTTGAGAATAGAAGGATGCTTGGACCGTTAGCAAAAGGTTTGCACGCGGTGTGCATGCACCATCCTCTGGTAAAGTGCAACGAGGTGGACTGGCGGACGACGAGACGTTGAGCCCCGCTGATCCCGGCCTTGGGGCATAGGATCAGGGAAGCAGAAGAAGAAAAAGAAGACGAGTTTATACAAGGGGGCACCGTCCGCGGCACAACGATAGGTGAAATTAAAATCCTCGCGAGACGGGCGCTCCGATCGCAAGATGTATATCTCGAGCTCGCGGTCCTCGGTGCTGTTATTATATTTACACCAAATATAACTGCATCGAGTTCACGGTCATATAGTTGTATAAATATACTCAATGTGAGCTAAATCTGTATCTACCGCGATGCGAATACTCATATACAAATACTTTGATTTTCCTTGTTGAACGAAACGAAGTAGAAACTCATGAATGCGAGAAGGAGCAGGAAGGAAGGGGCGAGATGTGCTTCCTGTGTAATAAGTCGCGCAGAGTTCGCTCATCCAACTCCATCCAACTTCTCTGCTATGTTTTTCTATTCTTCCTCCAACTTTATTATGGTATTATACTCGCTCATTTCACTTAGTCAGCACAGTACGGCTGTTTACTTATACCTACCGGTGAATATCTTTGAGGAATTCCTGGCCTCCTCCTCCTTCATCCAGAATTGCGGGATACTTGTATCTCACGTACGTTTTAACCGAGCAAGCGCCAAGCGATAGGGGTTGATGAAGGGAACCGGAGAAACGAAGATAAAAGACCGGAAATGAAAGAGAAAAGAAAAATCATAATGTAGCCGGTACATCACGCGTAACGCTGTGCAATATACGCATTACGCAATCACGCCGTCACGAGGAGAGTACAAAATCCAAGATGAAAATGTCTGGTATTTGTAAAATATACACATCGCACGTATGTCCGACGGTGGGCGGTCGTCTAAGGGTATGCGGCTTACAAGAGTCTTGCACATCTGGGCTGGACGTTGAAACTTTAATGATATGAAATTATATTATATCCACCTCCAGGAATCCCAGGAAATAGAATACTTGAGAATTATAGCCTTCTGATTGTTATTTTGCATTTTAGAGGCATGCCTGGGTCTTTTCTTTATTCATATAGACGAAGATACAACCACGTGTATCTTATTCCAACTGTTTCAAACCAGATGCATCGTCTTGAGAGGCGTCTTGAGCACCTAGGCTGTTTTTTTATTTCTTCTTTTTTTTCAGGAGTACAAAAAATGGATAATAAAGTATGAAACACGAACGGGGTTAGTGGCATAGCACAAAACCACTCGTATTTATATATGCAGATGTATATGTATATATTACGTTGAATTATTCCGGGTTTTTTACCCACGTCGAATGTTCGACACGCCTCGAGGACCGGAGAACTCCGAGGCCTCAGCAGCCGCCGAAACGAGCCAAAAGGCGCCGTACTACAGGGACGACCGTAATTCTCCAACGAATTATAAATTCCTCACGCCGCTCTCGCGGGCCATTCGTAATTATTTCTTAATTATTATCTCCCCGGTGTTAAAAGACCGACGAGTAGGGGCTCGACGTAGCTATACATGAGAATGAAGAAATAGCAGAACCTTGGTGTAGAGAGTTAAATTACCTTTCGTCGTGAAAATGAGAGAAGAAAAAACGTATTCGCGGCGGTACGAGTCGGCACGATACTCTTCCCGTGCTTCTCGTCCTTTCGCGCCAGACACCCCAGAAGAAGAATAAAATTCTTTCGAGACAAGTGTCGTGTCAATTTTTACAAGCTATAATACTTCTATATAAAGTATATTATATCTTCCAACGTCTTCTCTCTATTACAGCCACCATTTTTGTATCGTTGTGATATCATGTGAAAAAAATCGCACTTCCTCATGTTGGAAAATGGAATTTAATACCATCGTACCGATGACATTTGAATCATGTTCCAAAGTCTCGCGTTATCGATGCTTGCTCGAACAAGGTTGTATGATGTTAAACAAATAATAACAATGATTGAAAAATTAATGAGGATTCAGTCAATTATAAGAGCAGTCTCTGGATATCAGATGATCTGGGATTAATATGAGGGAAGGAAGTTGTACGCGTGCAATATCAAACAATCAAAAGCAGCGACGACCCATACGCCCAGCTGGAGTGCCAATATATATATGTATATCGTTATAATGTTATAATGCAATCAAGTGCATAAGTACGCGTGGAGATGCACTCTCACGCGAGGCAGGACAGCTCTTCGTAATGAGCTCTCATGTTTGTTGGTGGATAGGCTAGCGGCCACATAGGTTCGATGATTCGATTGTTTACCGGTCACCCCTCCCAGTATTGCCATTCGAGCCGGACGATATCACCGAGTTCCACACACCACCACCTATTACCGCTATGCCCATATACACACATATCCACACTATTTTACCCGCAGTACCCGCAATCTTGTGATGCCTTCGACTGGCAGTAGTTCGACTCCCCGGACCTTGGCTAATCTATTATACCCTTGCTAGTGGACCTCTCGGCTCATATAAGCTCACGCTTATCGTAACGAATCGTTCGATCGTCTCGAACGGTATATAAGCTCGAGAGAACGAGACGGTGCTAATCAGCTACGTCACGATCGTTCCCCTCACTCTACCGAGCCTCCATCTCCTCAAGTACACATACAACATCTTTTATATGACGTACGTGTGTGTCCTCGTGCATGTGTGTTTATTCTTCTCGTCGAAGACTTAGCTTTGCTCGCGCTGGGACACGCTGCGCGTGATACCGGAGAACAGAAACTTAGCGTGCAAACCGCGGTGTGTGCTGCTTCGGTGAGCCAAGATCGTCGATCAGATCGCAGTCTTCCATCGCGTTGGAATGCTCTTTGAAGCATCTAACTGCCTCCAAAGTTCATTTATTTCTTATTTGCTATTTTGAGAGCTTCGTCTGCCATTTGTTGCTATTTGGCCTATCAACTTATACTGTATTAGAACGATCCAAGATCCTCGTTATTGACAGAACACTATACAAACTCCACACTCTCTATTTATATGGGCTACTTAATTAGGTGTTCGAGAAACTGCATACCATGTTAAATGTCTCTCTTCTGCATGAAGATACTATCGCTTTAGAAGTCCTTTCGGTATTTTATCGTCAATTTGAGGCTGACAATCCGTTTATCGGCTTCGAAACGTTCGTTTTTATTTCATGTCATTATCGAAGTGAAATTTTACTTGCAACGGTTGCTCATGACATTTTTATTTTATTGCAGGTGAGTAACTGATGATCAATACCAATTCATCGCCACTTAGAACTTCGGTGATTCACAAATGCATTTACTCGTCATTTCGAATAGGAATTGGAACTACTGGTGAGTCTTCTCACTCATATTTTTCATACAAAAATGACTTTCCTGTACTCGAGAAATTCACATTTCTAGCTAAATTTGTGCTAGATTTAAAAATTCGAATTCTACTCAATAGAACTGAAGCTAACAAATGAAAAAGTAATAAATGTTTGAAATGATCTCGTCGTGTGTACTGAGCTTACGGGTAGAATATCTTATCTGGATTCTCATCACATACCGTATTAAAACATTTACGAGCTTCGAGTCGCAGTTTTGGCGGGGAAAGTGGGTTACTAGCGAGCTAAGAAGTTTCGGATCCAATGGAGAATGGCGAAGCGAATAAGGTATGCTTAAAATAGGTATATCAGTTCTCAAGCATTTGCCTTATTTTTCGTCGTAGCAATTCAACAAGCTTCAATATTTACGACTGAAAGCGAACTCGAAAAGTGGTTGGCTTGAAAGCGTGTCGTCGTGGTATATAAAAGGTTGTAAGGCAAAGCGACGAATTCCGAAGGAAAAGGGAAATAAAAAATTACCAAGTTGGCCACAGCTTTTGATCAGCGCTCCTGATAGAGAAAGACACGGATGAGAATCCGAGACAGGAAGTTCCTTCCTCGACGAGGGGATTTCTTCTCGTCTCAGTTAGTTTGCCTCGTTTTCATAGGATGGCGGTGGATTCTCTAAGCAGCTGGCTGCCTCGGAGCGAGAACACGAACCAACATTGAAGACGTCGATCGGGCTCACGGATTTACCTTCAGCAAGCTTCCCTTTTTCTTTTCACCTTCCTTTTCCTTCGTGCCCCTTGTCCCGCTTCAACTCCTGTCTCAACCTCGTCAATTCCGCGCTACCACTCTACACCAGTAACGAAGTACTTAAAACTTTTTATCGTGTCTTCATTGCAAGCAGCCAGCGGCCATGCGATTCTCAACTAAGAGAATCCCATCTCCGCGTCGAGGATGAGAACACACCGAGGCAAACGTTCATCCTCAATGTCCCCTCTGTCATACCTCTGTTATTCTCTATTCTCTATAACACGCTATGTTCGGCTCCCAGCAAAAAATAAATCAAGGGAAATAAGTAGTAGCCGTTAAAAAGATACTCGCGAATCGAATGATTTATCCGGTATAGCCGCTGCCTTCCAGAACGCTATGAAAAAAACAAGTCGTGAGACTACGTCCACGGACGACCTTTCGCTTACATAACGAATTATTCTGAATACGACTAATTAGGATTTTCTCAGTGAATCAAACTAATTAAAATGAAAAAACTTTCATTAAAATATTGACGACGAATTTACCTGAAAATTTAAAAACCGAATATCCAATTTTTCATCACTTAATTATTGTCGGTCCAGAGAATTTCCCTCCCGTGAAAATCAAGGAAATTGTGTCATTGTGTTTTTGCTTACGATAAATAAATACACCAGTAGAATGAGAGGAAAGCGGGAAGAGCACGCAGTGAAAAATACGTGCCGATTGCAGTGTAATAGAGTGTCGTTGCGCAGAGGGAGTTGGAAAGTAATTTAGTATCTTGAGTGCGTTTGTTTTGCTTTCATCAGTATCGATCGTGGTCGAAGCTTTCAACCTGTCCCGTGTTCCTTTTCATTTCTCTCTTAAGAAATACTGAGCAACCGAACTCAATGCTGAACGGGTAACCAAGGTAGTTCCCTTTTAATCCGTAAGTGATTTACACTGGGTTTGCGCGACTCCGCACAGTCACTGGGTTGCAGCTCTGCTGCCATATGGGTACGGAATTGTTACAGCAGGAAAAGCCACAGCTTGGAACTCCAGGACATTACGATATCGAGCGATAACCAATTCTTTCTTTCTAACGTTTAATTAAATTCCCTTCATCGCTAAACGTGAAAATTGGGTTATTCATTGACAATCTACTATCAAACGAAAGTTGACAAGACATTCTCGGTGGTTGGCGTTTTTCCTTTTGTCTTCTCTATTGCTGTAGTGTCTTCGGGCTCCGCCGAGTCTGCTATTATTCCCGTAGCTCACTTTGCGCGCTTCTTCATCTTTCCAATAAGAATGATTCTTACTTACAACCGGTTATTGCTTTCATAAGGTGGGCGTTAGGGACAAGGACTGGCACGCGTTTCTTTCCACAACGAATTATAATCTGCTTACTGCGCGTTTGTCGACGCGCCCGGATCCCGATAGACTACTAGCTGGCAGGAGCAATTGTGGTTCAGCGATTATTCCATCGCTCGGTTTCCTTGATGTAAGCTTACCGCAACAAAATATCGAATACTCGGCCATGAAATTGCACGACAATTCATGGTAAATGTAAAAGTGATCAAGAAATGGAGATACTGCGCCAGAGTTATGAATGGATTGCTGCTTTTGTTTTTTTCATCGTATTTATTAATTATCTTCGTATTATCTTTTCTCCTAGGAAATCGAAACGCGCGAGGATCGTTATTTCGAAACTCAATTAAAAATACCGATAACGAGATATTCTACAACGGCATAGATTAAATCTTTTATTAAATGAATCGATTGAATCATTGGATTAAATCGTGAGTTCTATATTCGATTAATAATTCATTCGGAGGGATAAAAATTGCTGCTCCAGTTCCAATAGAGCAATCATCGTCCTTAATCTTTTATCAGAACCAATCGTTTTATTCCTTTCTCTTGCGGTATCCCCCCCCCCCCCCCCCCCCTCCCCCATAATCTCAATCGACGCGCCTTTTAACAATGAAACATTGTGAAGAGTAAAAGGACTTTTAAACACATGCTTCCCCAGCACCAAAACATTTAAGGGACCTCCTATTATTCCAGGCTGAAAGGATCACGGTTCAGAGAAACATTTGCACCTTCGAATTATTGCACGAGGGTACTTGCATGCGATTCCATGTTTGGTCAAAAAATCAATATACAAAATAGAAAACGTCTCATTTTTACGAAGTGCTGCAAAGATATATTTGAGACTGGTGTTTTTTTTTTTCGTTTTCTTTTTGAGATCAGCTCATGACCAGAGATACTGTATGATAGTGACCGAACACAAGTGCACGGCTGTACAGGAGTACGTAAGAAGTTGAAGGGCTAGCTGTGAAGTATTTGCAACGTAAACGTTGAACGAACGTCTTGCCATTCGTCACGAAAGCCACGTCATAAACTTTGTCCGGGATCAGGGAAGAAGGAGAAACAGGAAAAAGGAATTAAGAATAAGGGGACAAGGGAGAATGAGAGAAAGAGAGTCCGAATCGACGGTCACACATTTTGCACGCGCGCGAGTCTTCACCGAGACAGCAACCCGGCGGTAAACCAATAAATTACCGTTTCTGCAGTCATATAAATTATCCACCGAGGCTGTAACTCGCGCAATGCACACCCGTGACTAAGTTTCAAATAAAGGATACGACTGGCAAGCTTATTTATAAGTGACATTTATCATTCCTCGGTAGGTTTATAGGCTTCGACTGCGGGAACGAATCAATTCAGAGGCCAGAGAATAAGATACGAAAAGAGGCACGAACCAACGAGGAGGATTGATCTTTTTCCTGCTTTTAATCCTACTCGTACGTCTTTACTCAAGCAGACCAATAATCTTCGTCTTTTGTTATTTCGACCGTTCCGTAAATTTCTCGCGATTTGCGTCAATGGGATTATCCTTGGATTCCGTTGATACCTGTGTTTCTAATATTCATTCATATTTCATGGATATGCTGATTTATCATTTTTATCAAGTCGCTAAATTCACTTCCGGTATCTTCGGAATTGTTTTCCTCGTGAAATAATGGGCATTCAATTCAACACTAATTTCGATAATGACTTCCGGCACTTCGTACCATGTCTCGTCGCAAAAATTTCCTAATAAGAAGAGTACTAAGCCGATTTCTATAATCCGACAGGTAGTTTCGTTGATATATCTTTACATTCGTTTGCAAGTTGCACTTTCATAAGTTGTAGGAAATCGCGCAAGGTGATTTTACGAATACATTTTTAACGATAACACGTTTCGCCAATTGTTTGCTTCGTTCCAACGGAATGGCGAATTTTCCACGATTCTGTGAAAAAGTTTCCGCACATTCCACGCGCATTAATGCACAAAAGGGGAGCTGAAAATATTCCTTGGGTCTGGATGGGCTGCGTCGAGGGTCAAGCATTTCGCGAGATAGTTTTGGTCGTAAATGCTATTTTCATTCCGGACTACGTGATTATTTCATCGTCCGTATAACCTTGTCGAGTGAACTTTCCACAAAACGTGTCGTGTACAAAACAAAAGAAATTCCGTGGATTCCAGACAATTGTGTACTAATCGCTTTCGCGGCGCCTCCGACTTTCCTTCTACCGTTTTGTTCCCAGCGGTCCAATTTCATTTTCCTCCTGGCCATTCTTTTTTAATCTTACTTTCTCGACTACTTTGTCGTGCCGGCAGTTTCTTCATCTCCCCTTCGCTTTCCCAATCCCTTCCGCGCGTTCTTTCTCCAATCCCCTGTTAATTAAATTGAAAATTAAAACCTCTATGACTATGTTTGCAACGACAAATTGGAGCTCCTCTTTTTTGTCTCACAGCGATTCGCGTACTGCAGTGAGAATGCCTCCTCCCATATTAGGCATGGACTAATTGGCTTCCAGCACCCAAATATTCCAGTAATTCTCATACCTTGTTATCCGCGCTGGATTGTATTGATGAGACAATCAGTGGACTCTGTCATTCGGCTCACTCGAGTCATCCCCGAGAGTTTTTCACTAACGAACTCACGAAAGTTGGACTGCACTGTAATTTCAACAACACCGGCCTATTGTTTCAATGACATTCTTACGTCGTGTTACAATTTTCTCACTAATTCAAATCAATTTGATGTAAAGTTTGAAAAACTTAGTATTGACTCGATTCTGAGTCTTGTAACGAAGGTAACCGATATAAGAGCGTTGGGTTGTATTGACCAATATAACTCTGGAGGTACTCGAATGACGAGTCGACAAAGTCGTGCAATCTCGCGGTCTGGGCTCGACTCCAGTCTGAAGAAATGTGGTGAAGGGTGGCAAAGGTACACATATACACCAGGTCCTAACACAAAATAACATCTTGAAACTCCGCAGCTTGTGGTCTCTATACACCACGTCACGAGCCTTGCCAGAAGCCAAAAGTTTTTGGTCAGGGTCAATTACTGAACGTCTTCGAAAGTGTGTCTTCGAGACATCTTGAGATGACCTGCTACCGCTGGCTTGTTGACACTCCCTCAAATACACACTGACAAACTCGTTATTTTTTTCCAAAAGGTGAATTCGATCATGAAGAAACCTCACACTATATGTTTCCAAAAGTTTGCGTTGAATCTCGACTCCCAGTTTTCTTACCATCGATCATCATGACTGACACTTTTGTTTTTTCAAAACTGTTGAAGAATCAACCAAATAGAAAACTCTCGAAAGCTGTTTGTCGAGAAAATGTCATCGCAAATCGTTGAATTCTCATCATCGTTTGTCCGACTAATTCGGAACTTTGTATAGTATCAGTCGATTTTTAATATGTAGCATACTCAGTGAATACAAGCATGCGTACATTCGACAAGACGAAGAATATAACCATCAGGTAGACAAAGATCCAGGGGAAAAATAAGAGGATTTTTTACAGCCAGAGCTGTGTATTAAGAAGCGCGTTGGTGGGCTAGGATTCAAGAAAGTTTCACGTATCCACCTACGAATAATCGTACGAATACACCCACGTATGTACATATGCGCATAGATAAACATACGAGGAAGCCGCGTGGGGAATATTCAACGTCGTTTCTACGTGAGCGGTGAACTAATGAAAGACTTTCATAGTTAGAAGTTTCAGCTTAATTACCTGGCGAGTATTAACTAACAAGTCGGTTCGGCAAGCTGAGCTTTTGGTGTTCGCTCGAGCAACGTTCCGTTGTGGATGCCGATGGTGTTCCTTCTCATCCCTTTTCCAGGACATCGCCAGCGAAAGTTGTGGTGTTAGTTCAGCTCTCGCGAAATTCGATCCGCATCAACCTTTGAAAACCTCATTATGCACTGCCACGCATTTTTATGTGACAAAGGACCAAAAACTAAAATATCTGGTTAGGAAATGTCCATCGCTGAAAAGCCTTTCAGGGGCTGGAATAGCACGATTACGCGAGGACTCGACTATAATTAACGCGAATTCATTAGCCGATCATCATTGGGTGTTGTGTACTCTTTGCAATACCGTTTGAAACTATGAAAACCTTTTTGATCTCCGATTTTGAGGTGAGTCCGAATGATCAGAAAGAGCATTCGAATATTATAATCGCACAAAGGGTCAAAGCTTTCGCCATCAACTTGAAAAATTGAAGCAAAAGCTGTTTGGGTTTCATTTAGCATGTGAATTTTCTAGAGAAGTTTGTGACACTACTCTGGCGTTGTCGGGACAAATACATGTCCGGAATGGTATCGAGGAAACCGATGTATGAAAAGTATCCTCTTTGCCTACGAGTTCTACCGGGCGTTCAGTCCCATGGGAACTCCCAAATAAACGTATTCACTTGGCATAGAAATCAGTCTGGGTGTGCCCCTGATCGAGCTACTGTTCCAGCCCTTTGTGTTTCTAAGGCAAACTCTTTTTTATTTCTTGCAAAAACTTGGCTCAGAGCATTGTTCGTGACAAGAGTACTTACGAGAATCGATCGGTATAGCGTTCCTTCGTTTTAAGTCATTCTTTCCGGTACTTTTCGGTATACTGAGTACAGAAATTCGATAAGAATCGCGGCAAGTTCAAACAAACAAGGGGAAACATTCCAAACTCGTGTTATCGATGTTCCCAGCTCGCACGGTGCGTTTCAGTCGAGAGAGTGCCTCAAAGTTGAGCATTCCATTATTATTATCTTTATTCCAACATACTCCACTTTTGTCTACTCGTTCCTTAGTATCAGTCCCGTGGTGGATGACCTAACACAGGCAGGAATCAACACTGCACATTATGGTATTCCGTTTTACACACAATCCTCGCCCCACCATTTGGTCAATAATTTCAGTACGTACGTATGCTAGATGCAAGAAAATGATAAAACGCCTAACAAGTCCCTTCATGCCACGAAGAGTTTCCTCGTTGGACCCGAAGAAGAGTTAGATGAAAGTCAAAGGAGAAAAGAGTCTGAAGATGATGAACATATATAGTTGGGGGTACTCCGAATCGCCCGCAGGGTCCGTTGTTCAGCGTATACCAGCGTACACATTTCGTTTGGTTCGCATAGCGAAGAATATAGAATACATACTGCGTGGAAATACACACAGACCGACGGGGATAGCCGACCGCTTCGTTTCCCTCGACCAGCTCGTTCTATCCTTATTTCTTGACGGTGGGCATATTTATGTTGAACAATTTGCTTCCCCGAAGCAAGCTACGAGCTCGAGTTAATCGAGCTGGGGGTGGAAATGGCAATATATAGTGAAAGAGGAAGACTCCGAATGCAGAATCGGTAATGCGAAACATGATTATTCGCCCAGAGAGATAATGCGCGCAATAACAATCGCATTAGCTGTCCAAGACGCGAGACCACTTCGCTGCGCTCCGGAATCCGGTCTTATATGATTCGTTGCCTTTCTTCCTCTGCGTGGGTCCACATCTTCCCTCTTTATTTTATCTCGCTCAGCTTCAATTTTTATTGCCTTTATATATAAGATCGACGCTTAAATGTTGTCTCATTCTAATCTTTGCTACATTGTGATTACGTATAATTACTTTTCGAGAATATGAGCCATTGTATTTTTATTTCTCGAATAATCTGTAACATTGCATTCGATATTGCCAACTCGAGTGGGCAGAACCATAAATTTGTAAATAGATAATCGTACTAAAGGCACAACCAATCGATTGTTTTTATAAAAATTCAAATGAATGAGATGTTATTCTTTGCTTTGTTTTTTATTTTGTTGGCTCGAGTTCAAGGTTAACTTAATTAAACGTTGCGTCGTACTAACGTTCGCAGGAATCAGCTGCTTCGCGTGGTTCATGCCCATAATACTTCTTATGGAGTGCTCAACTCTCCCAATTACGTGCTGATTAGAACGTCAAACTCGTTTGGCCAAGTTTACCTTTGAAATTAACTAGTGGCGGTTAAAAGGGCGTGATGGGTATATATCTTGTATATTTATCTTATTCCGCATGCAAGAGCAAAGGCGTATTATATCACTGGAGATAGGTTGGCTAATTTTTTAACGGGATTGCAGTCTCTTGCTGCTGGCTCATTCGTCTCAGTTTACAATTATCATCTGGTATAATTGTATTTTAATAAGGCTATTTTCTATCCGTGCGTGATTATCTGAATAGTGTGCGAGAATATTCGTTCACGCGTCTCACAGTATAGCCTTATAGATTGTTCATTTAGATGCTTGCATGGAGAAAAATGCTCGCATTCTCATAAACGCCCTCTGCATATTTTCATTGAATTTTTTCATGAAGAATCATCTATTTTAAATCGTTATTCTTCTTCCCGAGTATTTATCTTCATTAGTTTATATAATACTTAACTTCCTACGCGGAGCTCGCCCCTGTGGAATATAAATAGCAGATATTGCCTGTGTATTAAGGGACTACGAGCGTGTGAGAAAAAGAATAAACATTCTGTGATTCCTCGCGGTCGAGCCCGGTGCAGAGAAAAACGATTTCTGCCTACGGAACAGCTTGATTACCTCAAACGAGTCTCGATAATTCACTCACTCTCGCGCTTACGGATGGCACATTGATTGTACTCATTTATTTTCGCGCCAAATGCGCTGAGCAAAAACGCTTCAAGAATTCTTTCGATATTTTATGACTAGTCAAGTTGACTGCCACCTCTGCTATTCAACCACTACGACATCTCATAATTACACCAGAGTGGTATTAATTAGTGATGGAAGTTTGACGAGTCAAGTGCTTTTCGTGTCGAGCATAAATCCGCTTGGAACGAGTTAGCGTTTATCGCATGTTTATAGTGTAATATAGGAACCCCTTTTTTGCTCTCACTCGAACTCATAATTCGTGAGCCAGTGACAGGTACAGCAAATCCTGTCACTCCCCCATCCTCTTGTAGTATTCTCCCTTTCTTGATATTTCCAATCCTCATTCATCATCCTTATATGTTTGCACAATTTTGATGAGTGCAGTGACGTGATCGATGTGCATAGAGGCAAATATTTTAAGCATCACCCGTTTCTCTTGCTCGAAGCGACAATGGAGCATGGAGCGGCTATTTTCAACAGCGATGAGCACATTTCTAAATTCCATGTGACAGGTATCGATGAATTTACCCGAAAACTGAGTCTATAATTTAATGCAATATGTTGAAAATCACGTCGTGATCGGACCGACAAATGTCGAATAAAAGATTGCACTTTTGATACATCCCTCATTTGACTTCGCTGAACCAACCATGTCTCCTCGATTGACCCACATACGCGTTTGCTCTCTCGTCATCAAGCGCCGGGCACCGTCACTCAATGTTTAAAGATGATTGACGATGTATCCTATTAAAATAATGCATTAGATATATAGCCAGATGTCTAATTAATATTTTATAGTCTCCGATGACTGTCAACTTCATGATAAAGAGGTTGTCATGACTGTTGTCTGTATAACAGATTGGCGGTTGGACAACAATCGTCTGACATGTCCACAGTATGAGAATTGAATAATAGCTCATTCTATTTTCCATGCACAATTATGACCAAAGCTGCTGCGATGTAAGAGCCAGTTAATCAAAAAACAATGACGCTGACCCAGACGATCCTTAAAAGCTGCAGAACAGCTTTATCGGTGACAGAATGCAAACATCGTGTCGACGGTTGACTCGTAATCTTAAGATCTAAATGTGCGAGTAACAGGGGCATGCGGAGTCGATGAACCCATCAAGTCTGCGCTAGAATGAAGTGCTAAAGTGGTGGGCTCGTCATACAAGCTTTCTTCGACATAGTAACGTCGGGGGATCATGTTCGTGAGAACATTTCAAAGAGATATCGGATTAGGCACTTGTAATTGACGAGTGTCGGCGGCAATTCGGAGCAAAATTATGAGCGGAATGCAAAATTTACATCAGGATGTGTCGGCGCTCTGGTTGTCATCGCTGATGACGTTAAATCGCGGCGGGAACGTTTTGATCGAAGGCCCAAACATCGGGTGCTCGTAACACAGATTATCATTGGAGAATTGATTATAAAATAGGGTTAAGGACCTCGGGAAGAAGGAAAGCTTAAAATTCAATTGAGTCTACGTCAGTAGAGGCAGAAATACACGGTTTTAACGATCAAACTATAGGAAGCATACAACTATAACACGCCAACCTAGATCCTCGTTATCCACCAGTGATAATGGCACCAATCCCGTTGACGGAAACACCGACAGGGCACTTGGAGAAACAGTGCATGCAACGCGTCAGCACGATCTCGGCCGTCATAACCACTATATATTCGTGTGGATGAATCTCACGTCCCGTGTTGCACTGTCTCCGTTTTACTGAGAGGAGCACCCACACGTGCAACGAGATGTTCTGAACGAGCGTCCCCTCGATCGTATCTTCAGCGGAAACTCCCTCTTGAATATACATCTACCAACAGGTTAGCCAGTGAGCAAGAGAGTGAACATCGGCTAGCTTCCATGATATGTACGGCTGATCTGGACTCGCTCACCCTCGCTCCTCCGCTGGGCCCGTACTCGCTCGGGCCTCTCGCGTTATCGTTGACTATCAGTGAGTGCGTCCATCACGTTCGAACCACGCAGCAACTGGTTTTTCTGCCGGGGTGATGTCCAAATGGCTCCCGGCGAACCAGAGATCGAGCTCACAGCACAAAGTCTCTAAACAACGTAGCGTTACGTCTCGTATGTATAGCCAATCCTTGCTCGGTCGCTATACATACACCAAGACATCAACTAGTGGGATGGGCAACTCCTTTGCCCCAGCAAGTACTTCCTACGTCCTTGGTGGCGCGGTGATGCTCCGGGGCCCCCCGAGCGTTATTTTCTTCCTTTCCAGGAAGCGATTTGCTCGATCTTCGTGGGAATTTCGCCACGGCCAGGCGAGCAATCGGCTAGCCAACTTTCCGTTTGTTCCCTATGTACCTTCGATGTTCTATGCTCAGCTTCGCTCTCGCTAAACACAGAATTGCTGTAACGATTTAACGCCGTACCTATGTTATTGCAGTCTTGGTTTATGCGTGCGCGCCTACTATCAAGAAACTCTTTCAAATTTTCTTCCTTCCGCTTTGACAAGAACGTTCGCTCTCTGATCGGACAGGATGTTTTCATTTCTAATTTTTCCTTCCCTAGCTGAGACTATATTCCTCTGCTCCCAGCGATTCGTCACTTTTTCCAAGCAACAAATTCATTATCGTCACGAAATTTTGGAATACTTTTTCGAATCGTTCAAACTTTTAATTTTTACGTGAGCGATCAATCCGTAAACGTTGTCCCGTGCATAAATTAACCCACGCCAAGTTGCGTCGCAAAAATCGCAACTCATGCATGTGGATAACTATGTGCATGTCTGCATAAGGAGGATCAACATTTTATCAGCTGACAACACGGTCCTATATATTTTTTGCTCAGGTGCACTAAACGTATACGACTACAGTCTCGGGTGCAGAAACCTTTCCTCGAGTTAGCATAATTCGTTGGGTAAATTTACGGGGCCGAGGGAAGCATGTGCTTAGGTACATGGAAACTTCAAACGATCATAACTTGGAGCACTGTTAATACGCTGAGCGAGCGACCTGCGCGAGAACGGTATAGACACGACTCTACGATATAAGCGGACCCCTGAATACGTGCTGAAATTGAGTTTGGGTATAAGGAATCTTGGAACGCGAGAGAATCTGGGCTATGCTATGCTTGCGTCTCAAGACCTGTCGGATCCTGCTGGTGTTACGTACAGTCCTATATAACCAATTTGAATTGTTGTTCTGTGCTGTTCGTGCGTTATACTGAACAGGCCTCCGCCCCAAAGACTGTATAACGTCCACCATTACATTTGGTACTCAATGTTTTTTCCGTTTTGACGTTCCGAGTTCGATTCGTCATCCAATCATATGTGAGGATCACGTCGGAGCAATACGAAATAGTTTGCAGCTTTTGGGGACCTCTTAGAAAAACCTGTCTCATTTCTATTGGGTCTGGGATGTAGAAATGATCACTTGGGGTCTGACTTGATCGGGAAAGTTTTAAATCATGTTGAATCATCGCGCGATCCTTATTTTATTTCCTTCCAAGGAATTCCTCCCTTTTGAGCAGTTGATGTTTCAAACTTTGACAAACTGCACCATTTTCCCTCACTACGAGGCTTTCTGTTGACGTCAGATTCAGGTTTAAAAAAAAAAAAAAACAAAGTTTGGTCAAGCGTTTGTTTCATTCGAGGCGAAAAAATATTCCTTCAATTTCGGCTCGACGTAATAAAGCAAGAACTTTGACCCTAAACGCTCTCGGTTTTATAAGGGACATGGTAGGTAAGAAAGTCTCGAGTTCCTTGTGGCTTCCTCCTATGCGGAATAACTTTGGTCCCCGTTTAACGATATCACGAAACGAGTTTTGCTCGTAAAACAGAAAAGTACAAAAGCAGCGAAAAGGTATAACGAGAAACAACAAAGGCGAAATTTCTGTACACTCATCTAGAGCAAGATCTGAAGTCCCACGGGAAATCAAAACCGATGGTGGTAGCTTCTGGAAGATATTGTTTTCCGAGCTCTAATAACAACTTGAGACACTAATTGTTAACCTCCTGGGCCGAACAGAGTTGTGAGAATGCTTGCCTTCTCAACTTATTGCAACTCCATTGTCACAAGAGTAGCGAACTCGACGTATCGATCCGGTCAGCTCTACTTTTTTCGTCGCGACAACAGTCCATTGCGAGTTAAAGGTCTCGGACTCGCTAAGTTTTTTTTTTTTCTTTCCATTTTAATTTCACCGTCATTTGAATCCGAAGTCCTGAATATAATTTTTGTAGTAGCATTTGGAATGTCGTATCCATGGCCCAATTCCTAAGAAACTACCTGATCATCTGATCGCCGTCAAGTGCCATTTAAAATAAAAAATTAGAATTGATTGGCATTGATTGGGGACTAATTTTATTTTATACTTAAAACTCAGAGCTGGGTACTTCTCTGGTATAATTTTCTTCGCAAGCTCTCGAGTGTCGTCGGCGCGTTTTAGCAGTTACAAGGGCAAAGCTCGAGAGTGGATTTGGAGATGACATATCGTCATATATGTATGGGCTATGATTTACACTTCAGCTTTAGGGAACATGTGCTCCGGTGATCAAAGAGACGAACCGAATACGTACCCTACAGTTTCCATAGCATGGAAATTTCTCAGCAAATTATCAAAGCGAGTCGGTCATCAGTTGGCACGATTTCCTCTGGATAGTGTAAAAGTCTAATGACGAAATGGAAGATACGATAAAACGTTACAGGGTTCCATCGATTTTCTGAGCTTGAGAGCTAATCTCTGCAGCACCGATGAATTTCGTGTCCGTTTGATAAATAAATATAAATGATTTGCAATACATGAATGATTTACATCCCTGAATGGCTTCCAATTACAGTTACAGCTTCAAATTGAAATTTGTTACACTTTGACATTCATATCAATGAGATGTGTCTTCATCTCGGTGCGGTACAAGGGGGTGAAATGAGCTTACTGAGACTAGGCTCAGTAAAAGCGTATTTACGACGGTAATGCCGCAGAAACTATAGAGAACAAGAAGAGGAAGGAACAGAACGAGGAGGGAAGAGTGAGAGATAGTACCCTGTTTACCCTCCATGATCCAACGTAATTACCCTACCCAAGAGAGTCACGTAATTCTGCAAAAGCCCCATCGCGCTTGTAACCATACCGAGGTCGCTTCTCAAGAGCTTCAGTGGCTGGGAATCCGCCTGACCTGCACTAATAGCGTTCCCTTGCGTTCCACCCGCACTATTACGCATGCATACACGGGTCCTCAGTTCTCTTAAATAGCCAGGATGCTGATGGAATCCGGAAATGGGAGAGGACGCTGTGATGAATATCGATCTTTGATTATTCAGGAAGATCCAATCGTTTTTTTATATTTCCCACGATTATATCGAATCAACTTGATATATGTCCAATGTATGAATATTGTAAATAAAGCAACCGAATAATCAATAAATAATAAAAAAAACAAAAGCTCCCTCGTTCGCATCGTCTCTGAATTCATTTATTTTCTTCCAATTTGCATCCTCAGCATTCCAGCTATGTGGTCGGTTAGACTGAAACGCTTTTAGTGTTGGTGGAAGTTTATCGAGATTCGGTGGTTGGATGGCATCACAGTGATCTAGGATAACTGTGAACTGGTGCATGTAGCAAGATTACGTTGCTGCAACATTGCGAAGAATGCACACGGAAAACGCTACAGTCAAGGCGCAAACTCGTAAAAGACAACGAGGTGAGGGTAACCCAAGTCCGTATCGAAACGCGCGTTTTTTTTTCTCGATTTATAGGAAACACCGTTCCATTTCATTTTGTCGTATGGCCCCGTCTCTGCCTGGAATCTCATATCCTCTCCAGCTTTCCAATAACGGTTCGCCAAACTTGCTCCTATTCCCCGATGACACCTTTATCTTCTCGACATCCCTCACTCCCTACGACGATCACTGTTACTTTATATGAAATATTGAGCCTCAGATATTAAGCTTTCTTTTCTTTAACGATGGAACATCACAAAAGATACTTCATCTTCAATCATAATGACCCCTGCATTGCCTGAATCGAATTAATCAGGTTGTCAAAATAAAATTGTTTCGAATGAACGTCAACGCATAGCAATACCATTTTTGTTTATTTGGAATGAAGGGCAAAGTTGAAATTGAGGATATATTGGTTTTCCTAACAGAGGGATGTTTCGGGGTAACGAAGATCAATCGTGAACAAATTATGTGGACCTCTTGTTCTTTACTGCATGACTACATGACACGAGTGGTGTATGCTGAATATATAGAAATTAATATGTATGTCTTCTCACGATTGTTCGATTAGTTCGCAGAATAGAGGAAATTCTGCTTGGGAACTTTCGCCAAGATAAATTTAGTGAGCGAAAAAATGTAATCCATTATAATTGATTGAGGGGGAAGATGATGAAAGCGAGTGTCAGTAAAGCACAGGGACGAGTGGTCAAGAATAAAAGACGGTAAAATGAGAAAGGCATGAGGAAAATAAGTCTAAAGGAGTATGGGCTAAAAACGCACGTACGACAGATTCGTCGATCGTTCTGGACGATGATCCGTCTTTGACAAATGGTCAAGATCGCCGACCCGGCCGACCATCGCTCGTGAAAGCTCACGTTTCGCCTTCGTTTTCTTTTTTACGCGTCGTGGTTGGCTCTTCTCATCCGTACAATGAACTGACTTCGTGGAAGCGTGTTGTGAATTATGAGCACGAGTTCGTGCGCCATGGACACGTCAAGAAATAATCTTCTAATAAGACTCCCTGATCTCATCGCACCCTGCTCACTTTTTTTCCTTTCTCACTCTCGTTTTCAACCCCGTGCTTCCATCCCTAGCAGGATACGTCCCTCCATATCTTCGATCTCAGCAAAGATTGCTATACCGAGTTCGTAGGTATGTGACAGAAAAATTGCTACCACCAGCCGGTGCGACATTTTGACCCTGGACCATAATCGATCCAGAAGAAACTTTCATAATTTCTTCAACGACCGGAACATTTAATTTACGCTCCAATCGTGACGGCTCATCTGTCATCGATCCTGATCACGTCATCGATCAAGTAAAATATACTTTAAAATGCTATGATTTCACTGTTAGATTCTTCGTGTGAGTTTTCAATGATTTATGATCATGAAGATTGAAATGTCGAACGAAATATATATATATTTTTTTTCGTTATCGAATCATCGACCATATTCTACAGAACTGGAGTGTATTGTAGTGTAAGAGAAGGATTTTTCGATTGTTTTTGAAGCAACTCAAGAGGCCGGTGAATCGCCAGTATTAATTCGCCCCCAATCTTCTTTTTCCATTGCCCAGCATCCCGGACGTGTTCTTTTCTGCCTTCATCCAATTTTTGCTTTTCATTCTCTACGAGCCTCATAGCTATCCATCTTTCATGTTCTTCCGTAATCTTCTCCGTGATGGGCAAGGATTCGAGGTCGAATGAGAACGACCCCAGAACGTTCTTGGCTTGATACAATGACTTTGTGGACTGCCGCATCTTTCGTTGTCGTTCGAAGTTGTTCCTTAGGGTCCGTTAACCTTCTTCTCTAGCTCCAGCCTTTTCCGAGCCTGCGAATTCAAGAAAGTTATGGTGTCTCTGTAGTACGCCGACCTAGACTACATCTACGTACCACCGGAACACGTATCTCATATTTTGCCTCTGACGCGTCCACCCTCGAGTAATCGTCCGATTAGCTAGCTTTCTTTCTTGATCTTCGCACCGAGAAGAAAATAATACTTTATGAGAATCTATCGGATGCTGGCTTGACGAAAAAGTTGTGGAGGTCGCTAACTCGTTACTGTGATCTCGATACAGAATCTTAATAACTTTGACGAAGTTGTGCCAGAATCGACATTCTGAATGGTTTATGTTAATTTTGACATTCATTGTCACGAGAAACTACGCAGATTAATTCGAAGCTTGATTGATTGATTCATCACACTCGTTATTGTCGCAAAATTCCAATAAATTAGGTATGAACTTTGTAAAAGTACGCACAGCCACTAAGGGTCAGAATAATCATGGTAATTACAAGTTTCAAAATTGGGTCAGTAAGTACAAGAATGATAAAACCCCGGGAGCATATTGAACTATTTCGAAATATGCAGTCCGAGCTATCGGGAAAACTATCATCGAAAGTGTGGTGGTGTCTCCGGCGTACCAGCAAAAATCTCAGGGTAGCCGATTGCAATGGACTTGCTAAGAGAGAACGAATTTACGGGAGGATAAACTCTCTGGCTCGTTTATAAATCAGGTCTATACAACGTCGTATGTGTATATATATATTTATATAAATGCGGAACGATCACTGATGGGTTTTTCATCTCTTTCACTTGCACTGGCGGGTCTCAAACCTCGATGCTTGTTGGAACGAGGTAAACAGTAAAAATATAAGCAATACTACAGAGCAAAGGAGTTTGTTCCCCTCGTGGTCTTGTTGCTTTATGTGTCACTATAATACGCTTGGAGAAAGAGCGAGAGTCGCAAAAAGAAAGAAGTTGTCGTTGCTGCTGTTGAATCGCGGGCACGTCGCCGGCAAGAAGGCAGAAGCCTATACCACGTCCTTAATGTAGGCTTTATGGTCTCAGCAACGATACCCCCCCCCCCCCCCCCCCCCCCCCCCCCCCCTCACCCCCCCCCCCCCCCCCCTCTCCACACGGTCCCCGCCGCTGTCTTTCTCTTCTTTTCTTCTTTCATCTGCCTTCGGCTTCTGTCTCCCTTCAACTATGGCTACTTGAATAAGAGAGACCGGTAGCAACTATTTCCGATAACAAGGTAGATGCTCGCGCATATCCAACGTACAAGAAAAATTGAACTTTACGCCTCTCTGTGCCAACATACACAGTTATTAGACGGTTTTATGATATACATCGAGTGCTCTTATTGATCCTCATATTCTCTCCAACGATAGGAACTTAGCTCATAGTTTCAATACAGGCTCATACATTGAAATTACTTCCCGAGCCTTGTTATTTTCGAGAGAAGGAAGATTCTCAAAGTACTAACTTTTCCCGGAGGTTCCGCAATGAAAAAAATGATTTTCCATGGACACGATCGCGTACAAACGTTTCATTATTTCTTCCTCGATGGCATCGTGTGATCATTTGAGCATTCAGTAGCCGGAGCAATATACTTACGTCATGTCGTATTATACTCACTTAGCAAAGCTTCGATATGTTGTAAATCGCAATTACGAGTGCGATAATAAACATTTGGCGAGTTGCGTTAAAGTTGGTGTAGGCCACGAGGAAGATTCCAATCTCGTGTGTCCATGTTAAGCGACCAACGGTCTTAAAACCGTTGGTGCGAGCTTGGACGGTAAGCCTTGTAAATAAAACGAGGATCGTCGAGGTATTGGAAAAAGGAGATAAGAAATAAAAACACAGACACATGCTCGCAAAGTTGCGAGACACGATCCCTCGAGAATAGTTCGTTAGAAAATGAGTTTATTTCTCCGTACCAGATGATCTATGTACAGCGTTACGGTACCGACGAGTACGATGTTCGGCACTAGAGGAATATAACTCAGAGTATAAAAAAAAGAATACAGTTTGATTGAAAATTAAAAAAAAAAAAGATCGGTGATGGGGGATGAATTGCGGAATAGCTGAAAATCGTTGAGCACAGGCGCTTACCGGATCTACTGATAACTGATCCGCTAAAAATTACAAAAATTCAACTCGTTCCTTCGCTTTAAATCCCTTCGTAGATTTTAATTACGATTAAAAAAAAAAGGGTATGAATAGTATATAAAAGAGAGTATGATGATTGATCGTTGGATATGGGAAACGGACGACGGTGGATGCTTTTATCGAATTGGTATTGCACATTAAGCGAGTTCCGCATGGACGTTTCCTCACAATTTTTCATCGATCTTTCGTCGATTATCGCAAATATTAAAAATAATAATATCGTTACTAACAATAATATTTATAATGCTATCGATTAAAGTAATAGTATATATACTTTTAAATCCAGGATTGAATCGCGCGACATCATAATATACGATCGGTGTTGATTGTGTTCGTTAGAATGAACGTAAATGATAAATAAATAAGCGATGCTTTTAGTGGGGTTATAAAAGCTCACTTATCGGGTAAGCTCTGTACTCGATAGCTCTGACTTGACACACAGATATATTAAAAACTGCGGGTTAAGTCGCAAGAAGACCACTGTTTGCTATTATTTTATTTACCGAAGATCGTAGTCGTGCAAGTGCAAAAAAAAAACACTGTCGGCAAAGTGGACGGAGAGGAGAAGGACAGGAAGGGTCGGAGAGTGGGAAGGCGAGGAGATAAAAATGGAACGATGATAACAAAGGGATAAAAATTCAAGAGATAAAATGTTGCAATAAGTACGAGGATGCTATAGGCGCCACAGTTGAAACATAAATGCGTAGCTTGTTGCAGCGATGAAAATGATAAAACAGTGGTTAAATAGTGTACAGAGCAGACCCGAACTCGTGACGCTTGCAGGCCCGCACCTCGGACTCGAGGACAAGCGCGACGTTGACGTTATTCTCTTAATGCACGCACCGTCCACTCTTTATTAAAAAAAAAAAGGAAAAAAAAAGCGGGCACGAAGTATGAGGTATAAAAGTGTAAAGCTCGTTAACGAGGAAAAAGTGGGTGGACCTGCGCGTGCAGATGAGTTTCCGAGCCACGACGTTTTATTTGAACATGGAAAAAAAAATGAAAAATAAATAAAATGCACCTTGAAAATTACGATGGCTGTGAGCTTTTTTGTTATTATTTGTTTTTCCTACTAATTTTTTCGAAGCAGTCGTCCTCGAGTCCAATATCGTGTAACATTGAATGGATTCGACATTCTCTTGGATCATCTTTACTCGACGTGACATCTAGTAAATTACGTGATTACTTACACTAATTACTAAAGTTTAATGGAGGCTGCGTATCCAATAAAGTCAATCATCAAAATGACGAAGGTCGCAGTACGTTCTTGCTTAACATTCATACGTTCGGTATACATGGTTATCTAATACACTTAATGCTCTGTATATTGATACATTCGTATCTGCAGTTTCCATTGAGTTGAGTGAATGCTGCGCCGCTCGTTCCCTCTGGTTCCCCTTGATATTTTATTCATCCGCTTTCATGATTTAATACGAGTCAAGCTGTGAGCCCGGAACAAGAGTACGAACGGTGGATTCTTGCAACTCGATGAAAAGTGCATTTATCGCTTCATCGAAATGCGTCGTCAGGGTTGCGCGAGAAAACTCCACAAATTCATTTCTAAACTCTGTCCTCTATCATCCGCACCCTTATTTTTCAACCTCTACATTAAACTTCATTCTCAGTCAGCTTATTTATCTTTTTTTTTTCCACTAAGCCTACCAGCAAACTCAGACGAGCGTGTGGATAAACAAATTCTTTTACAGCCGCGAAATAAAACGTCGTATTTTATACTCCGAGCCGTTGGTGGCTCAGGCGCAAATATAATCGTCGTGGAAGTATTGAAAACACCACACCGACGATTCGGGACTGGAATTCGTGAATTCACGCTGTATGATTCCTGGATCAGCGTTATTGACCGCGATGCCTTTAAGTCACCGGGTCAATAGACAATATTTTACTTCCCTTTTACTGACTTTCCGGTCGTTATCTTCCAAAACAAAAGAGTGCGATAAGAAAGGACACTGTAGAAATATTTAAATACGTCAGCAACGAATTTATAATTAGTTACTAATCCGTATTCATAATTGGAAGGAAAAATTATTTTTTCAAACGTGAAACTATTCGAGAAAGCATGGAATATTTTAATCCTCATTTTCTTTTGATTTGAGTCCCCCTCGTTCTATCAAAATCAATGAAATATTCGTTCTATAGGAGTCTTGTCACGCCACCCTAATTTTCTTACGTATTCGTGGAATAAGTGGACGCTGGCGTCTCGAAAAAAAAAAAAAATCCTAATCATAATCGAAAGACACAGGAAGCATTCCCGTTTGCAAATGTTTGCGGTACTTGTCCGTTTTTTTTATTACATGCATTCATGAGACGTAAGTGCCGCGGTAAAACGCTGAGTACTTAAATCGCACTGTTCAGGCGGGCAGTCGGCTCCGCATTAATGTCGAACTTGTGTATAATTGAATTTCTACCCACGCACCATAAGCAATTTTTTTATTTGTTTCTTATTGTATAGCTCAGTGTTAACGGTAGATTAAGAATGAGATTATTTTCTCGCTTATATATTAACGCGTAAAGTTAATGATGAACAATCGTGCAATGAGAAAAACCTTAAACTATTGTCATCGATTGCTAATGAGCACCATTTTCTTCATTGTGTTTGTGGTGAGGAGGGCTGAGAACGTTGGAGAAAAAAGTGTTGAGAAACGTTCGCGAGCTACTCTGAACTTTTTATCATCAGCGTCGAGGAGAAGTTGAGCATAATTTGATGTTTTAGTATAAACAAGTTATGGGAAGTCGCTGGTAGAACCATCAGAATCATAACTCTCTCTTGAGCGGAGAATTTGTTCTATCGAAAAACGAAAGTCACGTGACAATATAACAAAAATCTGAATTTTTTTCATAGATTTATCAGAATTTAAAATTTATTAACTGATATCGATACTTTACAGCCCAAAATATACCGTCTGATGGGCTCAATAGATGAAACTCGATCGAGTAGCTGGTAAGGCCGGAGGACATTTGTACGATGCATATTAGGGCTGATGGTCGCGCAGAGTTCCGAGATCGGTAGGAGGCAAAGGTTAAGATGTGATTCGGGGCTGTGATATCAAGTGGGTGTGCGGCGATAACTCCGTATGCTCGTACAGCATATACACGGTGGTCAAAAAGTTGTGCTCCAAGTTTCCGAAGCGAGTACTTGGGGCCGAAATAGTAGGGAGAAATTTCTTCAGTGATTTTTGGATTATAAGGGAATTATGCAATATTTTTCATATTAACCCGCAAGTGATGACTCATACGTTGCCAATCAACACTGCATGGACGTGGCGATGAGAGAAATATTATATGAACATTTGTGCCGAGAATTTAGAGAAGTAACTCCATTACGGATCTTCGGCTCAAGAATCGGTGAGATAGCTTGTATACGAATAGTGGGGAATAGGGAGTATCCGTGGAAAACGATTGTAGGAGCAGCAGAGGATCCAACGGGATCGAGTTCGACTACATCGACACGAGTTGAAGATTTACCCGAAGGAGAATACTGCGGAGTAGCATTCCCACCAGACCGAACGTTGCTTTACTCACTTACTCCATCGTACTCATCCTCTTGGGTATACGAGACGCGCCACAAGAGGCAATTAACCCACCACCAACCCCTCTACGAGGCGGCGAATGCCTTGATCATCTCTCTCCCTTCACCGACAATCTGCCATAGTCCCTTTTGCCCCTGCAACCCTGCTGTTGACTGTTGGAATCGTGGTTTCGTAAGCATCCACCCTCACCCCATGCCTCTCTCCACCCACTAATATCTCGCTCTGTGAAGCATCTGCATAATCACGCTCGAACCCAATGCTAATTAGAATCCATCCTACAGGGCGAATGTACATCAGTTTTCATTGCCCATCCCACTCTCTTGCGGGAGTGTTGGCTCGTTTTCTAGTCGGTCAAAAATTCAAAAATGATTCAATACCCGTCGATAAATATTACGGGAAACGCAAATTTCGCCCGGGAGCAATAGATCCAATTGAAAAAACAAAACGAAGGCAACTAACGTTATTCGAACGAGCGAATTCCATCGCCGATCCAATTACGCTTCGTGTCTCTTTTCAATATTCAGTCTCGTTCTGATGACACTGGAATATATATTTTTTTGCTTCAGTAAATAGAATTCCGAAAATTCAATTTTTTTTTCATTCCGATTGCAAGTATTTTTTGAAAGATTTCTCTGCAATTTTAGTTCAGAAGGTAATGCCGAATGACAATCGTTCCATCAAATTTATTTGGCGAGAATATGAAATTGAATGATGGACTGGAACGACGAAGGGGGAGGGGGGGGGGGGGGATGAAATCAGTTGTGGATTACGCGACTTGAAGATTTTTTCGCTTTAGTAATATTTTTGTAGTCTCCGCAACAGCAACGAGTGGGAAGTGAGTTGCACAAGCAAAGGCCGTTCTAAAACGGTTTTGTACGAAACTCGATAAAAGCGAAGGAAAGCTCGCGGGTAATGGGCCGTTTCGTGAGCTCGAGAAAGACGTATATATACAGAGAGAAAGAGCATAGATAGTGGGTTGAGAGAGGAGCGGCATGAAAACATTTATCGCTCGATCTCGCGTGAATCTTCAGGGAGCCACGTTTTCCCAACCCGAGGTAAATTTCCATGTTTATCCGAGCCACATATATATAGATATATTGGTGGATGTGTGTGCGCGCCACTTGGCGTATTATCATATCATTCACGATTTATCTGTATTTTCTTAAGACTGTCTCAGGGTCGTTTACCAATCTTCTAAACGACTCGTGATTATCGATTCACAGCTTTCTTCAGTTCCGTTAGGAAAGTCGAGGAAATCAAAGACATACGAAGCAACGAGCTTGAATTTTCCATCCACAATCCCCAGGTATTTACTTGATCGAGACGAAATTTTATACTTGAATATTATTTTGAACCCATTTTTTTGTTTCTTTTCATAACACGACTTCAATATGCTTGATACGATGAAAAATTATGATTCTGAGGATTCTGACCTGGCTCCATGAGGCTGGGAGTTGAAGGAAAAAGCTACTTCTTAGGCAAATAGGTCAGTGAGCAGGTAGGGCACTGTGTAAAATGGCAAAGTGCGATCGTTCGACGAGCATACTTTTCCAGACAGGCGCGCCTCGTTCTTGCTTTCCGTTTTCTTTTCCTTATCTTGCTCTTTTTCCCGTAGCGTCAAACGTTTTTAATTACATCCGGTGGTAGCCACGCTCCAAACTTGTTGCTGGACCGCTAAGAATTTTCCTCAACTCTACGCTCCATCGCGTCCCAGTCTCCCTAAGCGCGCAAAGTTAAGAACCGGAAAGATGCTTTCCTGTAATTTGATGACCAACGCGAGATACTAATGAAATAGCACGGTTATCAAAAATAATATTAAATGAACGAAGTTTGAAATAAATCGCGGACTCATGTCGAAGCTCCGATCGAAAGTGAATCGAGTTCACTCGGTTGAGCGCAAACTTGGGGTCGATGTCAAACGATCGATCGAAGCAACTGCTCGTTACACCGAGAGCAGACTTTTTTCCTATTTATAAAGAAATAATAATAATAATAAAATACCATCGAGGACATTGAAGATCCCGAGTTTCGTGGGCCCTTTATCACATCTCGATTCCGAGTGGACTGGGTCACCACCGTCCATCCGTTTCTCGATATATAGTGTAGGTATATTATTGAAATAGTGAAGAAGGGTAGAGAGGTAACGCGAGTGCGCTTATTATTCGTCGATGACGCGCAAGTAGCATAATTTTCCGGCACTGGAGCGAACGATTGTATCATCATAAAGAAAAGCTGCGTTCGCGGACCGAAGATGCGTGGAGCGTGTCTTCGAATATTCGAATCACTAAATCAACATGACAAGTACGATTCAAGCGAGAGTATATGGAAGAAAAAATTAAATGAAACTGTAGTGGATGATCATGGGCAATATTGTTATAAGCGCGCGCGTCAACACGAGATTAAAGAAAAAGGAAAAGAGAAGCTTGATTAAACATGAGAATTAACACATGTTGCGGTGGTGCTGTTCTGCTCTTTCCTTTGCTTACGGTGGCAGGCTTTATAAAGGCTCGTTAAAAACGGCGCGAGTACCCAGCGTCGTACAATTTGCAAAGGCTATCGGCACGTCCGGGCATTCCACTGGAATTGTGCATGCCGGGTACCGAAACCGAAACCGAAAGTGCTTCCTGATGTTTCAATATTTGTCTACGACGTTGCCAGGTAAAAGTCCACGCTGCTATAACAATTATCTGCGCAACAAGGAACAAAGTTCCTGCTATTATTGCCTCACCCATGTTAACGCACATTCCTGATACCACTGATGCGAGATCCTCGTTCTCCATGAAACTCGTGTCCTTTGCAATCGCCGTACGATTGCTCATTTTTCCATCCCGCTCGAAACCGAATTTATCCGTTATCTGAATCGATTGTACCAGGAGAAGATCCTCTCGGGTCTGCGACGTCGAACGGCGCTTCCGGCGACCGTAACTTATCACCGAACGTAACTCGCCCGTTGATTCCTCCTGGTCACATTGGACTGGCTCGCAAGAAGGCATGCATGGGGTAACCAGGGCACGGAATTGTACCACTTCGGAACTTGGGAACTTGAACGCGTCGAAATGCGACAGAAGTACCTGCAAACAAATTATTCATTTATTAAACGCCATGTACAAATCAGCCTCTATCGGAAAAAGCTCATACAGAGAAACATTATCGTTAACACGTTAAATAAACATCGGTCAATGTTGCCAGAATCCCCATTAAAATAAACCTGCAACACCATGTGTTTGCATCCCTAACGCGCGGCTAATTAGTTGTCTGGAAAAAGAGCAAGCCCCTGCAGAAACCAGAAAAAAGCAAAGTCCACATCTCGCATTCGAATCATTTGATATATCTGGCAACATCGTTAAATGTGCATTGTAGGTTTCTAGTCGCTAATGTGAATTAAAGGAACAGACGTCTTTCTGCCTCTTTTTCAGAGAAAATAATTCCAAGGCTGGTAGGGACTTTGACGAAAAAATAAAATTTCTATATTCATCAATAGCCAGCAGATTCTGAAGAAACATATTTGAAGTTTTTACTCCCTGTGGTACATCTACTTAAGTATAATTAAGGTGTAAGTATCAGCGAAAGGGGGAGGGGGGATGAGAGAAACTTTACTCGAGAAGATTTTCCGCTTTTGCCTGACAAGCGGGTTTCTGTTTGTTAGAGACGTACGACGTGACGATGAAGGATCGTCACGTTAACATGAGCCTGTCCGTATACGAAGAAGGTATGAAGGATGAGCGATCAATCATCTCTTACACTTGCTCGATCGTGCAATTCCCATATTAGGGGTATGTTTACCATAAAAAGTTGTAAAAGCTCTCATCAAGTTGATCGTTGTTATCGTCATTAATCGTATCGAATCGATACGAACGCATGAGCAACTTGCTCATGACACGCTTGTTACTCCGGCCACTGTGTGAATAATCAATAAAAAATTAACACTGACTTTTTTATTGTCGGGGCTAAGATGATTGAGACGTCACGTTTGTCTCCTGAGCTTCGGCTCCATTTTTCTTGCAATTCCAATCGTCGATCAAGAAGCAGAACGATCGCAGATTCAAGTCAACAGAACTGCCGTCTTAATTACTTTTCTCCAATCTTTGGCTTGGCTTTTCTGAGGCTGCCGATGGAAATTAAATTCATGCACATTTAATATTCGACTCATGTTTCCTTTTTTACGTCCATCCGCATAATTTGTAATTTATTTCAGTTATTTTTATTTTTATACTGAGATGCAAATTGCATGGAGGAATCTTGCGGTCTTCCACTCGGGACCAAAACAACTAGTCGTACGTGCTGTATCCGAGGTATCTGCCACCCGGATGTCCTTGCTACTCGCAATTTTCTTTAAATAGCCTCGACTTGTACTAGTTCTGGGAGGAATCCAAAAAACTGTTGCAACTGCAACTTTGCAATGTCATCATCGGAGTACGTGGATCTTAGTGTCATTGCATCTACCAAGATATAGATAGTCTCATTAGACCGTCCATATCAATATCTTGGCATACGAGTAATGAGAAGGATCTCATGTGCTTTCATTGCTCGAACATTTTTATTCACGGTTAAAGATCCGACGTCGAAGTTATCAGGATATCAGAGTTTAGTTTAGTTGTCCGAGAAAATTCTTATGTTTTGTCAAAGGCATTGGCTTGCATCAATGAGTCGAATGAATGGCATTGGAATTTACTTATTGAAATTCGTGTTGGAATCATCTCTAGGATTATCGAGTGTTACGTATTCATTTATTGGAGAAGAGCATTGAGGGGAAAAAATTAAAGATGAGTCATAACTGAAAACTGTCCGTTTCTTCTTACGTGGGCTGCGTATTGCCGCGATTGGACCAACACGGCAACGAAGAAGACTCTTGGTCTCGAGCATATAGTTTTTATTTGGCGCATGTGAGACGAGAGAAACGTTTCCAATTTCGTTTAAAGCGACGACGAAGAAGAGGGGGATCCACGGCAAGATAACATCGAGCTCCTCCCCGTGCCGCCTCTCAATGCCAGTGCGGACTCAACCGCTTCTTACGTTCTTTCTATCTTCTTTTTCTGCTCGTTCCTTTTTTCGCTACGTGACGGACATACAGGGTGGTGTGTTTCGCGGCGAAAAGTTTTACCGTAAGAAATTCGGCAGTCCGGAGCAGACAGAATGAATCTGGGGGAAGAGGCAAGAGGAGGAGGAGGAGGAGGAGGGGAAGGAGGGGGGGGGGGGGGGGCGAACACAAAAAGGATGGAAGGCTTGGTAGAAAAAAGAACGTTGAAGAGAAACGAAGAAAGAAGTAGAACGACTGGATGGATAATGCTGGTCTGCATGCGCATGCAACCAACGCTCTCTGCACAAAGTCCAGTAATAGGAGGGATGCTGGAAACCAAAGAGAGAAAGAGGCAGAGAGAATCTCCCTTTTCTCGTCGTTTCGCCAAAGCCCAAAGTGGACTCGTTTCTCTTCCCAGTCAGCTAATAAAATCAACTTCCCGAGCGGCGCCCCCGCGGGAAACTAAAAGGGGTAGAGAGCTTTTGGTAGGTGGATGGTATGTATAGGTAGCTTGGAACGAAGAGCAAGTTAGTGCAAAGGGAAGGAGGTATAAAAGCGAGGGTCTCGCGAACCACCGCCACCAGAGGGAACCCGAGTTTCTCGTGAACCTCCGGTAAACGCCCGCACCATCGAATTTATGTTTCCTACGACCCTGCTTGCGCGTATTTCATCGGCTCGCCCACGCCTCTCCTTCCTTTTCCTCCCCCCGCATTATACCGTCTCGATTTTCTCTAAGCTTGCAATGTACCTATATCCAGTTAGCTTTGGTAACTCAGTTGCCCCTCTGCAGTGTACCCTCTCTTTACCAAACTCCCTCCTCCTATTGCTCCGTACCTCCCTCCAGCCACTACATGTTTTATCGTCATCCTCGAGAGTCACCATCTGAGTAACAACACTCTCAAAATAATCCTCTCTGTACCGAATACAATCACAACACTCTCCACATTATTGCGCTCTTCTGGCTCTTTGGACTTGGCACTCCAAATTATCGAATCTAAACACTTGTTGTTCCATCCACTTTTCCTCAGTTCTTCACCATAAACCTAATTACAATATTCCGCACAACCATTTTTGCTGATCACGATGGTTTTCCTGTCCTGTCCTATCCTTCCTGACATTTACCTCTCGCATAACTTAGATGGGTTTCGATAACAGAAGTAATAAAGTTTCTGGAATAGCTCACAAGTTCCGAACCATGAACCATTAAGGAGAAATATTCACCTTTGTTTTACCAAATGTACAGAAAGTATCCCGAATCATACGTGACGATCATTACGCAATTTGTGGGCCAGCATAAAAGCGGGTTGCTCGTCTTTCTCAGCTTAAAATTCCAGAAAATTAATCAGAGCGATAGAACGGGAGAATTTTTTAAGATTTCGAGTTTTTTCGTTTTTGTTTTTTGAGAACATAGGAAAACACGTTTTCGAAGTATATTGCGCTTGCTGAAATCCAAGAGACGAAAGCACGCACGAGAGTTTAGCTTCTCGCCAACATATAGATGTAAACAGCTTGTGAAATCGTAGCGGGGTGAGGCTGCGCGAATAGAGATAGAGAATGCAAATATTGATCCTTGCAATCTCGCAGAAATTAGAGGTCTCCGCCTCCCGTAAGCGCTTTCAAGAGGATAGAGCAGTTTCGTTTCATCTGATAATCCACGAGCTGGTTTATTCGCTCACGTGGTAGTGCCTCGTACAGTTATAGCGAGTGTGGCAACAATTTTCAACGTGTTTCGAGTCCCTTCACGGGAGAGTATCTGGACCTCCGAGCTCCACTTTTCATCGGGATTAATATCAAAACGCGAAATTTGCGTGATATACAACCGCACTATAGATAACTATATGTAAACACATACGCAACAGATTTTCGCTCTAATGTTGCTAAGAAATTGCCAACGCCTTTGTAGATTTTCATATTATTCGTACCGAGAGAAATTCTTCGTTTTATCTCAAGTTTTCCGAGACTAGAGCGTGGGTTCAGAAAATCTTGGGGGAGGAGGTTGCGGTGATGAAACTCAACGATATAGACCTCACGATTCAACGTTTATCTTCCTACTGAATACTATGTTCTCCAGCACAAACTTAAACAACATTCCAGCCTTCGATTCCGAAACTCTCTCGATCTCTGAGCTAGTGCGATCCGGAAATAATCTACTCAATTCTTTTTCCCTCCATTTATTGCTTTGCTGCAAAAACTAATTTTACTTTCATCACCTTAGACTGATAACTGTGTTTTGCTTAAGCTTTAAACCAGCGAGAAGTAATGCTATTTTAGTTGATTTAAATCGAGGCTAAATCGCAACGAATGCTTCTTGGAGAAAAAAGTTATTTCCAGGCTGCAGCCATTCGCTCCAGGAATGATACTCGAACCAATATCGATTGACGACGAAGACGGATCTCTTAACCATTCACCATCGTGAATTTGCTTGAATATTTTTTTAATTCTCCGAGTTCGCACACTCTTATTTTTGCCTGGCAATGGGATTGCAAGAGTGGCAAAGTCCCCGCTCGTTCCACGCCAAGATAGTCGTCTAGTGATCCTCGTAGTCACTCAGCGTTCTCTCCGAACGCGAGCCGATTAAATTACTTCCCTTGAAGCGGGGAGCCGAGCAAGTTGCTGCAGCTGACACCACCTGATCTCTCGCTTTTGCTCCCCGCTTGTCCAATACTCTAGAGCATCCTCCAGCAACACAAACTTTTTCTTTTCTCTTTCTTCTTTCCTTTCTATTTTCACTTCTATCTCATAGTCCACTCATTGTCTTCTATCGACTATTCGCCAACTATTCGTTCCACGAATCTTGTCACGTATATTCGTAACGGTAAATTTATGATAAACCTCCTCTCCGATCTTATAATATTCGGCAGAACCGATAAAAATACAAAACCGTCTAATGACAATCTGTCAGCAATCCCATGAAACGTTGATGCGTTCGCTTCAACCCTAATCGGTTTCTCCTCTGATAAAAATGGCATTTGATTGATTATTATTAGAAAAAAAAAAACAAAAAATCGTCTCTAATTTCATAATCACTCTCGTTACAGTATGAGGAACGGTTGAAGAGCTCGTGATCCGCAATGTAAAGAACGAAGTCTGTATAATACATGGGAAGCTGCAAAATGAGCATGTGCAGTAGAAATTTTTGAGAATCAATTAAAACTTTCCAAGAGTGGCTACATGATCATAAATTATGAGCCTCAGGCCATTTCGAATGTTATGCAATAACTTCTATAATGAAGCTCCAATGCGGCCGCGAGGGAGTAACAGCGGTAAATATATCTGTTGAAGCCATTTGAGCTCGTGCATCTATACCCTTAAGAAACCGACATTTGCATAAGAAACTGTGGATCTCTCGTTACATTATTAGTTCTTCACAAGTGCATGTTCAGGGCTCTTCTCTCTTATCTTTTCCCCTCTGAATTTTTTTCATTCGTCTTTCTTTAAGTGTTTTCAGAATTCTCCTCGATGTATTTCTCTTAGTCGATTACCTACGAATGAACCTTTCAATTAATAACGATGCTAAGCCGCTTCAGCAAGGTTGAGCTTGTTTACCAACGTGGAAGAAAAAGGAATTAAAATGAGAGGTTAAACGTAGGCGCAGAAGAAACACTAATTGGCAGCAGCACCCACAGATCGTAGGTTGTGTTGCGTGCATACAAAATTATGGAATAATGGTATTCTTTGAATTTTCATGCTCAGCTCAATGTAAACATTGCTCCATGCTTCCGTATGTTTTATTTACACTGATGACATTAGGGGCTGAGTGAATGACCGGAAAGTTGAAAAATAATTTATGGGCCACCCACACACGTGATAGCAGGAGCTCGACCCTTCCCCCCGTGAAATATCGACCGTGGGTTTTCGATTAGGTACACTCTCGAGTCCGTCAACCTGCGTGATTGATTAACTTGAGGCTCGCTCATGCATATATCCCTTCACCATTACATTGTTTTCTTCCCACTCCTCCCATTCAAAATATTTCACTGTCAAGCTTCGGGTTCATTTAAACGACCGGAAATGTAGGCTGCTCCAAAGCTGTTGCTTAATCCATGTATAATTAATCCATTGCACCCGAAAACTCGTCGGAACTTGATTTTTTCTTAATGAGCAACTTGAGTGTTTGAACCTCCAAGAATCAACATTTGTTTTGAGATCCAAGGATACAATTATTCTTCCCCTGCTCTGGCGCATATGAATGCATAATGCGTTCAAATTGAAATTCTCACAGCCCATGAGATCTTGAGTACTTTCCAGTTGGATAAAGCATCACGAACGATCGTTATAATTCGTGACTCAATAATCGGTCAGTTGACTAAATGAACACGATCATTTTTCCGCTTGTTCGAAATGTATCGCTTTGTGCAGAGCAAAACGACGAGACTTTTGCGGTTTCTACACTGCGGTCAGTCAAAGCAAAGACAATACGTTTCTTTTTACGTTTCACCGGATAACGCGATGGCTTGAAAAGCAATTTGTTTTTATGAATTTATAACCTGCTCATTATGCTTGCTCTCGTAGAAATAAATGATTGAATCTCATGTACTTGAACAGCTGAATATACATCCGCTGATCTTTCGATTCGGATAATCGTTTTATTGGGTATATATTTTCGTGAGAATGAGTGGCAAAGATGAGAATCTCTCACGTATGTAAGCGCGAAGCGAGGTCATTATCCTCTGGTCACGAACCCATTGCCACCTATACTGTCCATTATGCCTAACGATAATACGATAATAGGCGTGCGGTCTCGTGAATGAGAAAGCGCTGGGTTTGAGCCTCGAATCCGCGCAACAACGCGACATTTACCCTTGGGAAATCAATTTCGAAGAGTGCTCCTGGTACACGGTGAGCCCCACGCGAGCCAACTATTGTCGCCACACTATCGCTCCATTTTGTCTGGAGAGTTCCCCAGGTATGTGAAAGTCGGTAGACCGAATAGGACACCTGCTTCGATATCGACATTTACAGGAATGAACGATCCCTCGCTCAACTTTAAACTACCGCCAACCACTTTATTTTAATGGAATCGCACAAAGAGTCGAATCGAAGATACGCGATGCAATCTAACTCGATAAGAAGATTTCATTCGACCGCGTTACCTCGCTAATTGAATTGAGACACTTTTCTTAGCTCCAACATTTCCATTTTTATCGTTATTCGATACGTTCGATTGAGTAAATCTCCCCTATTCATGAAGGATTTCCCTCTCTGACGACGTTCGATTCTCGATAAACATATTGGTCGAATTATTAATTGAGTTCTCCCTTCTACTCAAATAAATACCGCTGTTTTCTATTTTTAAACATTATTGGAATGCAGGATCTCGCGTGTTCATGAAATATCAATTTCATCACGATAGACTCGGCAGAAATATAGCAGCAGAGATTTTGAAATTAATTTTTCAAGATTGAATTGGTCCACAGAATTATCTTCAAAAATGAAGGAAAACCTGTGGTAATGAGAAGAACAAGCGATGAAGAATACTCACTTTACGCGAAGATGCAGTCTTGTAGAGAGGTCCCATGATAACATGATCGGTAGGACAGCCATCAGAATCAATGAGAATAATTTCACTCGAGTCAACGCCATCCATAGCAACGAGTTCGCGAACAAAGATTTCATACGGGCTGTTAGGATCGAGGATCTCGAATTTGAGGGCAAGCGGATCACCGACTTCGGCCGAAGGGACGCCGTCGTTTCCATTTCGATCTGTTATCTTCATAGCCACATTGGGTGAGTCGACGATCACTTCTTCGGACAATGCAGGTGTAATATCACCATGAACGCCAAGATCAACTTCGTTGGAAACGGTTTTGTTGGTCAAATCGTACTGGCAAGTTACCGCTAGTCCTAAATCCGAGCTTGTCACTATAGTATCGTGATGCTGGATAACAACGTCGTTCAGATATCGTCCGAGACCTTGTTGTCTCACGTTACACTCGAGATCATCGTAATCCATACGTAACTCGAATTCGAGAGCGCCTTTTACGTCCTGGACACATGAATTTGGTGAACCCTTTGCATAGACCTTGCCGGTGAAGAGCTTGCTCGTCTGAATTCTCGCGACCATGTCACCCGCGCGACAATCGATCGTAACGTTATAACACGAACTCAACTCGTACGTTGATGCTTCCGGGACGTCGAGATAGGGATCCTGCAATAAATTCCACAACATTAACCACCCACTTTGATAAATTTTTCCTCGCCTAGGGAGATTTCGGTCGAGCATTAATGACAAATAAAATTCATCACTATTTGTAAACGATTTATTCATTAACGATTTTTCGTTTCCACGCGATGTCTCGTTTTTATTTTTGCATCTAAATTCTTCAATTCATTACCGCGAAAAACTTAAGTGATAAGTTTTTTTTTGTACAGCAATCACGGTTCTTCTAATAATGGAAAGTATAATAAATCTATCAACTGGTGACGTTAGTTTCTGCGTTGGGGTATTCCGGTCCATGAGGGAAACACGTTCGCAACTTGTAACGGGACAAGCGACAGAGTGACAGCATCACGGTTCAGCTTCAACAGGTTGGTGAGAATGGGTTTTTCCCTCTCGTACCAGCATTTTTCCTCTTCTTTCAACGTTATGGCATGCTTGGGGGCTCTGGGATAACCGAACTCTTGTGTTCGTATTAGTGCATAGAACGTTCCATGTTGCTTTTCGCAACGTTTATCGATCGCTGCATTTTCAACTCTAAGTGTGAGCTCGTTGTGTATTATTTATTATTTTTTTTTTTTCTCAAGGGATTCATCCCTTCGGGAATATTAATATCGAATCGGCAATTATCCAAGTATGGGATTATCTCTAAACGAATTATTTCAAGAACGAGAAAGCTCGGAAATTTAAGTTGATTTTATTCTTTTAAGAATATGGGAAATTATTAGCCTCTGGATTCCCATGAGAAATCGTGAACTTACTCGCCTTGGTATAGTGCTATTAAAATATTCAAGTATGAAAATAGGATTTAAGGTATCGAATACTTGCCTGAATATCGGAAAGAGTAGCTCGCGCGTGATGGCTAAGACGGCATACCATGTCACCGGTATCACCGTAATCGTAAGAGTGACAGCGGAAAGGGGAGTTGAGACAGAGCTCGCGGCACTCCTCGGATGTACCGACGTCCTGATAAACCGAGTCAACCGTCTTAAGAATACGACCCGAGAGTTTCTTGAACTCGCAAAGCTTCACGGGTTCGTCGACGCAATGATTCTCAAGGTAGTCGAAGCCCTTCGATGTCTGGAAAGCATTCGAGCCGGCAATGGTCAATCTATCCATGTCAGAGAGCTCGCACTCCTTCGTTGAGTTTGCGTAATTGGCAGATCTGTAATCAGCGAACGGAAGAGAAAAAAATTATTTTCTTTCACTTGTGTAACATTTTAATATTTACACAAGGCCCTTAGTAAACGGTTCGTGAAATAAAGGGAACGGAGAAAAGTGGGAGAAAAAAAACCGCGATAATAATGAAAAACGAAAAGAGGAGGGAGCGAAGCTCAGTGGTTCGGAACAACCGACTGAAGCATACTTTGGAGTGTCATTACGAGCAGGATAATAATAATATCACAGAAAAAGGGAGGATAAGAAAAAGAAATGCAAACACCAACTACGGTCATCGGAATTTCTTGATTATCTCATTTACTAATCGCAAGTACCAAAGGCGTGGCACCATAAACTGTCACCTTCGTTCTCCGAACTGTTGTAATGCAAATGCGTCTCGTTCGTTACTCGTACACGTTTCTGATGGTGTACCCAGCTGATATACACTCCTAGGCATATATACGTACGGAGTAACGTGCTGAATACAATCTATAAATACAGCCCCGACCAACGGAGGCATGAAGAGATGCATAAGTGCAACAGAAGAGCATAAAGCCGTAGATCGCGTGTTCGGCATCGTGCTGTTCCTACGGCTCACACGTTCTCGCGTGTGTTCTCAAAAAAATGAAAGAAAAAACGACATTGCAACGAGTCCGCACGGTGGAACTCATTGGCGTAGTACAATATACCTCTGAGTTACTTGCAATTGTGTTGAGGACGATTCTCATCGTGGTTAACCGCCATGTCAATACAAGCAAATGAGAAATTTTATATTTCACTACGAGAACATAATACCTGGAATATTACTACGGAACAAAGTGCCATTTTCAAAATTATCCAACGCTTTTGTGCACGACAAAAGTAATTTAACTATTCCGGAAGTATTCAAAAGCATTATTTATTCGAAGGCTATTTTATAGTTTGTTTTTTTTTTATTTGTTTTCTTGCATCGAAAAGAAATTATGATCAATTTTTCCGTGGCATTTATCCGCATTACAGATCAATAAAAAAAAAAAAAGAAAGAAAATCAATAACAATATATCAATATTTTTGGAACCGTCGACAACCGCTTTATTGGAATTTCTTGAAAGGAAAAACCTTGTGTGAATGATAACAATATTTATCCACGATCCACTGTCATTCGAGATACAGGCATGAAAGTTTTCCCAAGAGGATTTTCTCCCTTTTATCATTACTTTACGAAGACTGGCTTTTGTAGTGTGAAAAAGTATCTAGACTCCCTCAAGGGAATATTATCAGGACTACCTTCAGACTATCGATTCGAATTCATCCGCTCTTTCAATCCAGATCAAGGGAGCAATTTTATTAAAAATAATCCTCAGCACGTATTTTCATGCCTGGCAGCCAGAGAACTGGAGCTTTTTCGTACGTCGTTGAAAATGAACCAATTCTCGATTACTAATGGATTAATAATCATAAAAGAGTAAAGTACAGTTCGCAGGAGGCATTCTCACATTACGAAATTCGTAATTCGATAGAAATCGTAGTCTTTCATCTTCCGAGGTTGAAGATTAAAAACGATACTGCGAAGCTCATTTGTAAATATTTCTGTTTAGTATGTGTATGAGAGCGAAGATCCTGTGAATGGATTGTCGACCATAGGATGATGAGCGAGCGTGCGGAAATTTGTTTAGCAGTCTAACGTCACGCGATTCTGTAACGTGCATCGGTGTATCCAATGCAAGCAAGAAATTAATCGCTCAAGTATCACATTCGGAATAAACATTTTCTTGGCCGGATTATATTGTAAAACGTTTAAATATGGAAGCATGCTTTTACGACGAATCGGAAACGCGATTACATTTTCAGAGAACCTATGATCGAAACTCGAGCTTGACATTGAAAGTGAAATATTGACTGAAATAATAGGAGAAATGTTCAGTTGTAAGAAAAACGATTCACGACTGATGCTACGATTTGTCCACATGGCCACCATTACGAATCGTTGAAATGACAGTTGGAACTAATGGAAAATTGACTTGATGAAAAATAACGTTCCATTGTGCTCTTATAATGCTCTACTGGAGCCAGCACTTGGAATCGATTGAATATTTATTTTGAAACAAGAAAGACGAGTAAGAATGAGTGAGCGAGATATAACAAAATAGATATAGCGAAAAAGAATGATCAACGTAATGAAGATTAAAAGAAATATTGAGAGGTGCCGCCAAAGGGACCAAGAGACATTTCCATAAGTTTAATCCTGATCCTCGTTCACTCTACCGTCCCCATTAATTGAGATGGTTAGTTTATTTCTATTTTAATTTTTTTAATTATAAAAAACCGTTCCGTGCAGTCTTAAACATATGATGGACAATGTTGAATGAGGATCTATGACTGGCTGAAACGCATGCTTCCGAGAATAGATTGACAGTGCATGGTATTTTAGTTGCGTTTGAAATGAGGCTTCATTTCATATTCGCGGCGTATTGATCGACTGCGTGCTATATCAGAAATCGCTTTCGAATACACGTTGTGTATACAAAGCAGCAGCAGCAGCAGCAACCGCAGCTCTTGATATGCGTCTGTGATGAAAATGAAAACGATTTTTATATAATCTCGAGCATTCGTCGAGTCACTGTTCTTCATTTACGTATTTTTCAAATCATAAAGGTTGTGCTTTTTTCATTGGCTGTTCCATTGAGAGTACTGATTCCGCTTCAACACTGATACTGCGTCGTCTGCCCTCTTACGTTTGTTATTATTATTTATCTTTCATGTAATCGTTTTCGTACTGAAATGACGCTCATTCTTAAGGATGCCTGCCAGAGATTTTTCTCACAGCCTTTAAAAGCGTCTTGTCTGTGCCATCACCAAATTCAATTCATCGATTTGAGATTATATTTGCCTCAGAGCCCAATAATATTCATGAGTCGCTCCACGTTATGGCACTGGTGATAAACCTCAAGGTACACCGTTGCAATGTGTGACCTCGCGACTCCACCCCTTCTCTTTTTATATCTCGACAAAACATCGTCGATGCAAAAATCACGACTGCTCTTCGCGCCCGATCGCATCATCAGTCTCTAAATCGAATACATCATCAAGCGTATGTATCAATTTTTTATGTGTCTTTTATCAAACCTCGATGTGATGATAAAAAGTATTCAATTGCGTACCAATGAATGACGCAAAGTTTTAGAGGTTTCACTCGTTTGCAACTTTTTTCATCCAAAGAGTGTCGATATCTCGTCCTTGCCATATCACTCCCCCCACTCCCTCCACGCTCTTCACACCTCATCACGTTTCGATCATCCCCAGACACCGGAGACGTGCCCGTCTCGATTCTCCAGCAGAAAAATCACGATTCTACCTTCTGTTTCTAACCTTACCACATTTGAGCTTATCGTTCTGTGATTCTACTTTTGGATCACCCTTCATATTTGTCGATCGAGTTTCCCACCGTCTTGACTCGCTGGGCAACCCGACGGAGAATCCAAAAAAGTTATAAGTACAGGAGCAGACGTGATTAATTTGAGTGAAAATATTTCCTGGAATTTGAACGGTTCCGGAACGGGGGATTTTTCGAAAAAATAAAATTACGAACTTTTCAGAAATCGATAAAAGTTCATCGCAATTGCACGTCCAGGGAGATTGATAAAAAATTGATTGGAGTGTAGGAATGAAGGCGACTGTAATGTGCTGCATATTTGATCTGAAATATTTATTTTGTGAGCATGGAGATGGTTGGACCGAGATAAATATTTCACGCTATCTGGATTGGAAACAATTGACCCCGATCGTTAGGTATTAATGTAGCATCGTGACATTAATGATTGGCCTCATAACAGGGACAATGAAAATAAAGATTAATTTGTGTAAATGAAGAATGAATTTATGTCTGGCGAATTGCTCAATAGCAACGACTATTGTCGAGGAGAGAAGCGCAAGAGAAAAAAAAAGATGATCTCGATTGAGGGCGTCGTGATGGCGAGACTTTTTCGAGACGAGCTATCGTACACCTCGTACAATGTAACCTTGCTACAACGCTACCGAGGTCCCTCGTCTCATGAATTACGTATAAACGAGAGGCTAACCGTAGACGGGGACGACCAGATGTTGTTGGGGCGTTTGGAAATCTCGGAAAATCTGCCGAATAAACTTGATATGCCCCGAATCGATTTCGCTTCGAATCGAAGACTGTTGGACGATCAGAGAGAAATAAATCAACAAACGATCTTTCCCCTAACCGATAATACAGCAAATTTGTAACCAAAGATTATACACTTATTTTCGTATCGCTTGCGAACCATCGAAATAAGATGTGGAGAATAAGAACGAACTTGACTATATCTCAAAAAGCAAAAAAATATATATATATAAATGAGAAATAATGGGGAAGGGTCGTTCGGCGTAGCAGTGGAAGGAAAGCAAGCATGGGGTGAAGTCAATGGAGTTACTTTTGCTTTTCCACTCTCTCTCCCGTCGAAGTAAACGAAGAGAGTGAATTATTGATTATGTTAAGGCGGTATCGTGCTTTGCCTTCAATATGGATTACATTTTCAACAACTCTCGACCCTTGTCTCCGCATTTCCAACCTTTCAATCAAGCACAACATTAGTAAAGTTCATTTGAGCAATGAATCGGATTTCCGAGCTGTCTGAGTAAGTCGTCAGTTCTTGCAAGCTAATCGCTTTGATAAGAAGAGCAAAAGTTATTTATTCCTAACAGACTCCCTGCAGTGACGTCGTAATTATCGTTTAAACAAAATAACGCTGTATCGTACTGTTTATTTATGAACGAAGTCCCTGACAAGTTTCTGAGGTAGACATTGCGAAGAATTCGTTTAACCAAGTTTTCTCTTTTTTCCAAGTTTTCTCCAGGAGTGGTGAAACGTAAAGAAATAAAAAAGAAACATTGCAAATAATTTGGAATATAACGGTGGGTGATAGCGGTGGGTGACTCGATCGGATTGGAAACTTGAGCAGAGCTAACAGACGAGAAGAATTACAAATTGTTCGCTTCAGAGAATCGCCATTCGAATCTTTAATAATTTGTCGTTGACAAGGCGGAAAAAAGGAGAAGAATTTCCAGCCTCTCCTAATTAATTTTCGTCCCTCATCCGCTGCTTCCAACCCCCTGTCAATAAAGATTCAAGACATTTCTCGAAGTTCTTGGCACGGAGGAGCTCCGATGAAAAAGATAAACGAAACAGAGATTTGTGCTCGAACGAATGGAACTCGGGAAATCTTTTTTCTCCGATCATTTTGGACAACAGAAAAAGTTTGGAAGTGACAGTTTTTGGGAAAAGATTGGCGAAACGTTGGAAACTCGATGGAAATGTTCATGGTCCGACTCTCCTTGGTACGAAGAGCTTAAAATGAGTGAAACATTAGCAGCAGAGGTTAAGGAACCTCGTGGAATGAACGGACGTACACGTATTGCTCCGTACATAGATCAACTTGACGCCGGAAGAGAGTATACCAGTGGCAAAAGCTTCGAGTGCCGACGCGATTTCGGTATAGCCGCTAGGATAGTGTGGAACGCAGTCGAGCCAGACGACAGACCTTATTCTCTTCTACCATTGACTCGAGCTCTTTCCAACCGATGTTCTTTTGCTATTAGCCAGAGATATATGTTGCGCACGCAATCCGGTGATGCATCGCGAATTCAGCCACCATCCTCGCTCTCTTAGTTGTGTGAGATGCACGAACCTCGTGACACCCTGACATTTCGTTCGCTATACTTTCTCTGCTTTCCACTGTCGTCTTTACAACCGAGCAATCCGTTTGCTTTCCGCTCCGATCTCCCTCTCTCCTTCCATTAGATTCTAGCCTTTACCCTCTTGCTCTTGTCTCTTTCCCTTCCTATTTCCTTTCACCTCTGTGGCCTTGTTTCTTTTTTATTTTCTTCGTTTTCTGCCTTGACCGATCCCCTTTTCTCTTTTCGTCTCTCTTTCTCGCGGTCGACAAATGGCCACAATTACGTACATGTGCCGATATATATTCTTCTAGCCACCGCCAGAATCCAAGCGTCTTTTCCTCCATTGCTGAGGCGACGAAACAGCACTATTCCGGCCAGTAGCAAACTTCACCATTCTCTCTGGTTTTACCGTTCGCTCGATACTTCACTTGCCGTCCGTCCTTCTTTATCCTCTAGCCTCGAATATCCCGTGAACAACGGCCAGAGGAAAATTCACAGACTCTCGTTCAATGCGACGTTTTCTCTCTAGTACGGGAATCGACGTTTACGACGACACCGGCTCTCACTCATCCTGTCCACGGCTTTTCTTCCCTCTTTTTGCTCCCCTTCCTCCGCGTAAACCGACGACTCCACGATCTTACCCTTGTCTCGAGTTTCTTAGCCGAGCAAAGAAAAATAACTATCGAAGATAAATGTTCCAGCCATAACGTACACGACGAATTGACGGAACAACAACGAAATTGCTTTACGTGTTTCGATTTTTTAATATTACAGACTCTATACTATCGGAGCTTACATAGTCCGAAGGAAACAAACTTTTCTTCTGTTTGTCATTGTCTTCTTTCGTCGAATCGTTACAATGTTTCTTTGAAAATTCGGTCCTACCGCGTCACTAACAGCAACACCAAATTTATTGAAAATTTACCACTGACTTGAAATTACTGTCGAAATTGAATTGCGAACGACAATGTGTTCGAGCATCAGAATTTTATTCGATCTCATACTTGCTCGGAGAAAGATAATTTATAGTTTATCAAGAAAATTTACAAATTCTTCGATTAAATAGTTCGAGATTTTAGTGTGCGAAGTGTTCTCCACATGGAGCAATAAATTGACTGTGTAAATCAGTGTTTGCACGTACGTGAGGGCTTGTAAGACCGTACCTAGAGCACCAAGTTAGAGCATGTACGCGTCCCGATGTAATTACGATAAACTTAATGTACGAGTGTCGGGTAACCAGCTGGCTTGGTGGTCGAGCAAAGCACAGAGCTAGTGAGAGTAACAGGTGCTTCGAACTTCGGCGGTACATGTCTTGCCCTTCCTCCCTTTGCTGCCGTCTCCTTTAGTATCTTGCTTTTCGCACCGGGCAGCTCCGTCCTAACAGCTACGCACGATAACAACATTTTCGCGCTTCGGAAATTCCCGACCGGATAGAATCTGTTCGGAAACTGCACTGTGGGTTTTGCACTATCGGGAGCCAAGGTAGAAACCGGAGGTGGAACAGAAACCTCGGTAATATTTCATGCATCAATACCTGAAGGAACGACGAGACCATGAGAAAGCCTGCTGGCAAGCAGCTCCCAAATACGTTCAATATAATTAACTTGACTTTTGAATGATAAGTTCATTGCAAAACCGAATAATAACTTTTTCATTTCTTCTGATTAAATTCGACTTAATATTTTGCTGTAACATTGAAACTTGTCCAATTGCGCTTGATGGGTATCGTGACAATGTTCTTGACGCTGAGGTGAAGAAATGAATCTTCACAATTTTCTAGCAACATTGTATATTGTGTTGCACTTACGAACAATATATCCGATAAGATTCTACTGGGACGCCGTTACGTCGTCATTGATTATCAGTGAGATCGAAGAGCGCCGTAACAATGAGTGTTTGTTTAAGGAAGAAAGAGGAGATTAAAAATCACAGCACACCAAGCCAGTAATAATTAATAAAACCTTAAGAGTCTGGGATCCCGAGTGCAATGTACAATGCAAAGTTGTAGGTCACACGAAATACAGCGAGGCAGCGCGATATCGCAGTAAGAGAGAAGAGACCGCGGGATCTTGGCTCTAATTAATAAATATCACGGTCGCTAATGAATTGTATCTGTCGCGTATAACCCAACGGTATTACGTTGGCTGATTGCGAATTAATTACTTATATCGTGCGATTTGCATATGCAAATTGTGCCCAGCGGTGAAGAGACGATCGTGCGCGTGGCAGCAGTAGCAAAGTCGCTGCGACTTTATAACTATATATTCGAGGCAGCCCCGAGTCCTGGACTGAGTACAGAACTCACGGAGAAATGGGTAATTGAGGTGGGATCGTGGAGCGCACGAGCAAGAACAGGGTAGATAGACGGGAAAAGTTGCAAGCCAGACAGTCAGATAGGAACTATTACTCGCAAAGTATAGCTATATAGGCATCGCTGTATCAACGCGTCTATACATACGCGCGCGCGTGTGTGTGTGTGTGTGTGTGTGTGTGTGTGTGTGTGTGTGTGTGTGTGTGTGTGTGTCTGTGTTCTGTGTGTATATTAAACCACACGTGCGTGTACGCGGAGATGAAATTTTTGCAGTACTTCGTCGCTAGTTTGCTCGCGAAGCCCTCCATTTATCAAAAAATACGCGCGTTCTTATCAGCAAACAGCTAACTTAAGATAGACACTGTGGCTGGGCAACGAGTGCGGTCAATGCCGACAAGGCTAAATTCGTAATAGCTTTGTAAAATTGATGGAATATATTTATCGTCTCTTCTCGTTCGATAGTATAATCTCTCTACTCTCTGCTTTAACGTTGACGTGTTTATGCAAGATCGCATTAATTATATATGTTCGAAAGGTGCTGGCCTGACTGCGTGTCTATCTTTCGTGCTCCTCCCGGTCGTGTTCGTTTCCTCGTTTTTCCCATAAAACGAATTATACCGAGTTATCGATCAGCGATCTATGGATTATGAAAATTTGTTGAAATAAAAGAGAAAATAAAATTTGAAGATCGTTAATCGATTTTAGTTTACTGTGATGGAATATTTATTGCTACTTTGGTCGATGAAAAAGTGAAGAGGATAAAAAAATGTAATATGGAATGTACGAGTTTAGCGGGTAGATGCGGAGAGTGTCGGGGTTATCGATCGAATTGATCTATACGTTTAGCCCCTCGTGGCGAACGCATGCCGCATAACAGCGCGCTATGCGTATAATGTACGCGATAGTGAGAAATGCATACGGTGAAATGTTAAGAAGAGGCTAAAGGTGGGGAAACGGGGGGCGGCATTGAGGAAACGAGATACTGCACAGTGAAGCGCAAGTTGCAACGAGCACTTCGCGATGCTCTCGGCAATACGGTAGCTGCACGCTGTGTCGGTCCCGGGTGATAAACTCGTATCTATCTTATTGCTATCCTTGCCGTAATTCTTCCATGTCGCGTAGCTCGCCACGCCGAGGCTCGCCCAGCTCGAGAATGAAATGGTCAGTTTGCTTTGCTCTTTCTTTCTCTCACACTCTTTCTCTTTATCTCATTCTCTCCCTTTCATTCTTCCTCTCGCAGTTTATATTTTAATGGCACGATTTGTGCGTGTGTACACGTTTTCTCCTTTACTCCCGTCGTTAAGTTGCCCACACGTATCGAAGACGGTCTCGGGTCGCTTGATATTCCCTGTGAAATAATCCATCCTATCAGTTTCTCACTTTTAACGCCACTTCCTTCTTTTATTTATTCTCATCATCATGAAAGAGCTTGTCCTTAAATAACGACACTAAATTCTGTCGCGTTTTATAGCTACTACCTATTTTGTTAGCTCTTCCCAATCGACTCCATTCCTACTCGTTCTGCTTCTTTTTATTATTTTTCAATCCGAGATGGAAAAAAAAGGAAAAACGTACGAGATGTCAAAGGAATGCATTAGTCTCCTTACCACTGGCTTCAAGGTGAAGAAAAACTGGGACAAAACGAGTAGATGAGGAGATATAGGACGAGAAGAAGTGTTCACACTCGTTGAAATGAGCGAAGGTGATTGTATAAAGAGAGAAAAGTTAGAGAACTACCCCATTCGTTACGAAAGCAACACTCGTTGTACGAAGTGTAGAATTGACTTCACATTTTTTTGGTCAGTTCTTGCTACCTGTCCCCTTTTTGCACTTCCATCTCTGTCCATCTAAGTAAAGACTATTCTCGCATTTTCCAGCTACAGTAGTCATTTATACATATATATATATACATATAAATGTCTATTTCTATCCCTGTTCACTCCTCAGCCTCATCTTCTTCGCTAGCCCCTCTCCGTTGCACCGAGAGCCACGTCTTAACGTCTCGGCAAAGTCGTTTACTGCCTTCAGCGTTAAGTTCTTCCACCGAACACATTCCTTGGCTATACCAGCTGCAGCGCTTGTTTCAGTGCAAACCTCGAAGCTCAGCAGCTCTGCAGCTTCTGTTTGCGTCACTCTGGGAACACCAGAAACGACCTGGCACATACATACATATAGTGATATAATTGACATATGGGAATTTCATTCCTTCATCACGCTTTTATTTATTCCGGATCGAGTCACTTTTACTCGAGTCTCGTCCATGCCCAGCCGTATTTGCACACCCGCCTCTAGGCAATAACGTATAAAGCTGTAAAGATCAACAAGCCCATGATCGCATCATGGGTCGTACACTTTTACGTTGATGGGAAGATTGGAGAAAAGAAACAAGTCGCTTGTGGTTCAGAGAGTACGCGAGTCACTTGTTTGCTTTATAAATAGGGCTGTGCGTCTCGGTGTGATGACTTAAGAGCTTCATGACAGTAGAGACTTTATTAATTTCACCGGCGAGGTATGAAGGCTCGAATAATGATTTTTTTTTCTCAATTTACAATTCGTGCTTTAATTCAGTTAAATATTTACATGGCTGCTGGATTCGCATCGTCATTGAATATATCTGAGTAATTTACTGACCCGATGCAATTTGCATATCTCATTGTGTCACTCGATCGAAGTATCAGACGAGACTTTCATTTCATTCGATCTCGCATATTACATAGTTTTTGTGCCAAAAGCAATTAACCTTTTTTCCAGAAAGGGAATAATTCGTGTCACCCATTTCGAGAGTTAAACTTGAATTAGGGTGATGAAGTAGCGAATCGTATGGCGTAGTCAACCTAGAACTTTTCTTATTACGATCCCAGTCCTATTTTACTTTGATTACCTCACTCTAGGCCTGTTTTATTTGCTATACTTCCGGCCAAAAGTTCTTCCAAAGCTGCTACTTGCTCTATATCTCGTTAAGCAATTCGCACTGTCCCTCTCTATATAACCTCGGGCATTCTTACTCATAGCATTTTGCCAGTCTTCGTCGAGATGGTCCTTGCTCTCGGTCATGTGACTTCGACCTTCGTTGCCTGACGTATTCCTCAACCTTAACCAACAAATAGAAAATCTTTGATTGAAAAGCCTCGAGCTATTTTAAGCTGCGCGTTGGAAAATGCTATGAATTTATTAGGCCGGAAGGTCTTATTGGTATCCAAGTAAGCCCAAGCGAAAAGACAACAGATAGAAAGCTTCCCTCGTGACAAGCTACCCCGCCCACAATGGCTCTCGTTGCACATTACTTCAACGCTTTTCGCTAACTATAACGATCGACTTTGCACGTGTACATCATGTGAATGATTATTCACGCTGAGCGCAATGTAGCTCTCGACACTCGAGCTTCATCTTTTATGGATGCATTGCTATCAACGAAGTTCCTACGGGACGGTGGATAAATATGCTAGTCAACTTCGTAGCCTGTCGAGTGATCTTGGAGTTATTTATTTACCATGTACTCATATCGGGTGAATTATATTTTACACGAGTTTTCATGATTTAATTACAATGTTCTGTCAACCGCAATGAGGGACATCGACCTCAATATCCTGGGACCTAATAATATCGTCATGTGTGAATACCTTAGATGGTCGAACTCAACGCGAGACTTATTCCAACTTGATTTTCAAAAGTTCTTGGTTGATATTCATTTGAATTGTCGTTAAATATTTATCCTACGAAATTCCAATTCTTACTGATCTTACTGGAGGATTATAGAAGCCGTTTAGTCAGCTCGTCGTTTATATATCAACTAATGAAGGTGTAATTAATTAATTCCCAGTGCTATTCTTCAGAGCACGAGAGCGAATTCTCTGCAACGACTTCCGCAGCTTCGAGTTCAATCGACCGTAGAATGCGGCGTTAAAAATATTTATAGATTGGTTACACATCCGAAGGGATGGCTCGTGGTATGGGGTTGGACGGGGTAGCACTTGCGTAACACGTCTCTCCTGACCAAGTACGTAATACGTGGGGTCTTCCGGGATTTGGCTATATATTTTCCTCTCAAAGGGATTGAACCATTAGGCAAACTCCGTCTGAAGCTCTCGCTGCCGACTTCTATAGATAGGCGCTCGACGCATAGCAATAGGAGGTTGTATTAGTGTTGTTGGCCCAGGTACAGGTTGGAGATCGTCCATGCCCATCCCCGTTCACACTAAGGTCCCCATTGACTGTTTAGTCAAACGAACGGTGGTCAATTTACATTCTAATGGCACATATGGTCTCTTGAGCGCCTTGCCGCTCTTCCTCATCGGTATAGTAAGGAACCCAAGTGTATGCACATACGTTTATTATGTGGCAAGGCGTATACGTGCATGTCAATGTGCATGTCAATTTCAAGGATTTCAGAAGCGGTACACATGACTTGTTTCGCCGCAGTTGACCAGTTTTTACGAGTCCGGATGGAAACGGTATTCGTCATAATTTACGATTGGTATTTAGTCCCTTCGGGAAATTTTATCCCATCCTAGATTTGAAACTATAAGTCCCGAAGCGCAGCATGAAGTACTAACTAATCAGTTTTGAATGCTGATTCCAGGAATTCTCGTATACACACCGGTACAACTGAGAGCCAGTAGCAAAACACCAGCCAAGTCAGACGCTGTTAAATCAGATTTACTTCGTTCTTACAGTTTTTTTTTTTTTTCATTATTCCACATGAATGCTTATAGACAGTTTTACAAAAAAGTTTGAAGCGTGGCTTCTGAATATGAAACACACGAACAACCGAGCCGTGGCAAAATTCCAAAGGAAAAAAAAGTTGTTCCACAATCATTAGTACGAATTAATTAAAACGCGGGCATTCCGTTTTCATGATTTTGCGGCTTATTTGCCAAGGGATCTTGGCAATGTTATCTAAAGTGAAAAATAGTCGAGAACTGTTGTTTTTTCTCATCAAGGCTAGAGGATCTTTTGTTTAGAGAATCATGATTTCTTAGCCCTTGAATAATTACAGCTATCTTACTATCGATCGCACTAATATAATGCTCGTTTTAATAATTCTTTATTTAACGGGGGAGTTGCCACTAAATTGAATAATGAGCTGAGAATCGTTGAGAAAGTCACGTGGCTTGATTCCTACGATTTTTATCTGATGATTTTGTAAATACTCCGTTTTTTTTCGTTTGTTTTTATTAATGAGTTGCTATCGTATAGGATGTTGCGAGAGGCTTTTTTTCTGGTGGGATTCATAAGCGTGGAAACGATGAAACTAGAGAGCCGGAAACATGCTACAGGAAATGAAAACTCGGTGAATAAGAGGCAGAGTTTGATATTCCTGGAGTACACGATTTATCCGTACAGGAAGAACTTGGACGACAGATTTTCCTGGCACTTCTATGCTGCATGTTTTCCTCGGTGCCTTTTGTCAGTGTGCTCCTAACGCGAAGTGTGCTTGGTCGTTGTGAGCTCGTTGCCGGCTAATGCTCGTTATCTCAACGGCTCGGCTGTCTAATGGTTCTCCGTAATGGCCCCCGCAATCCACCGGGTACCAAATAGCAACACGATATATCGTTCGTTTCTCGCTACTCTCCCGCTAACTTGCCTCCGATCTATGTATTATTCCGACTGTTATTTCAACCTGAGAATTTGCATACGCGTTACCAAGCGTACAAGATGCTTCAATGCAGATATGTACAGGGTTAATGGCCAATTGATCGGGACGTCCGAAATCGCACCGAAGCCAAAACTTATGAATTCAATCGATCAACTTTATCAAATTTTCATTGCAGCATCGTCCTCTTCTTTATGGCACTACAATTGCCTCGATAAAAACATCTTGACGAAATGAGGCTGAAGTTTGCATCGACGCAATCCAAAAAATATAATTCATCACTTTTTTTTCGATTTTTCTTTTCTTCTTAATTTGCTTCTTGTGTTTTTTAGACCTTACGAATGGATTCGTGAAGTAAAAAAGTGACAAATCATTTTCATTTTTTTTCTATTTCGTGGCATTGCGTCGATGCCAACTTCAGGCTCGTTGGACGAGATATTTTTAGCAATTCATCTGAATTCCCATGCTTTATTTTTCAAACGACTCAGACACGTGATATAGAAGCCTAATTTTCTCTTCTCAAATCATCTGCATTCCAGCACAGCGGAAACGAATGATAAAAAATATTTTCGGCTGAAGAATAATAAAAGTGGAAGGAACAGACCATTCGGCTGATACATTTTCACTGAATAGTCAGTGATATGGGAGGCTCGTCCAGTATCATGCATGGCATTTGTTCGTTATAGTTGCAACGTGAAATAATGTCGTGAGAAATAAGCGTAGTTGTGTGTCAGTCGAAGAAGAGCGCGGAGATTCTGACTCGACGGAAAATACGCCTGGAGACGTTGGAGCTCGCGCGTAGCCGTTTCTTCCTTCGGAAAATGGAAGAAAAAACTCTGACGGTGATTTTCTGAGAAAGACGTAAGGCGGAATGGGATGCGCGGCGAAGAATAAGAAGAAGAAGATGAAGAAGGGGGAGGAGGATGACAAAAGAGAGGGAGAGAGGGGAGTGAACGGCGTCGCGTGACTCGCCACATTCACCGGAAACGGGAGACATTCAATCGATAGTAATTTCTTCGGGTTCTCTCTTCGGGCGACCTACGCTTGCGTATAAATTCATCAACTTGATATCAATTTACTCCTTCGCTGCTGGGAATATCGTTTATAAGGATTTCCCGTGATACGGGATATACCGCGAAAAACAAAATTGGTATCTGCCAAACGCTGGCTGATCGTGTTAAGTTAACGAAGTTATTATATTTACTCGATCAAATGTGAGTCAATGTGTTTTCTTTATTTTTCACGGAGACGGTAATATTGAATGCTCAGTCAATAATTGAGCGTACGAGTCGGAGATTCGATTTGAATTTCACAAAAGCTCGTTCTTGCTGGGTAACAGCCCGCGGGATGATGATGTATATATGAATGCATGGACGTCAGCAAATCTCGCTCGCAACTCGAAAACATCGAAGCAGCCGAGTGAACGATAGCAATTGGACCAATCAGACCCCCATTGTAAAAAAAAAAATACGTCCATAAAAAACGGGAAATCAGTGGCTCATGTGACATCGAGCTGCAGACGAACGAACGTTCTATTTCTGTCTTATTTATGTCCTGCAACGAAATCCCTTCTTTTTTTCTTCAAATTACACAGATTGATTTCCATTGAAGAAAAAAAAAGTGCATTAGAGAAAGGAAAGAGAAGCGAAGAGTCAGCAAGTACAAAAAACTATTGCCATACATTCTTGATACGAAGCTGTCTGACATTGAGCAATTTTTGCCTTAGTGTCCTTCACCTGACAACATATTTGGCCGTCCAGTCGCGTCGTTCGGAGTAATGGCGACCATCAGTAAAATGCCATACGAGAATTCAATGTTCTACGGAACGAGAAACGGTTTGAGAATAGAGTGAGCTTACTCTGGGCGATACTATGAATTAATCACATTGCCAATCTGACGGCTGAGTGATGCTAGGAGCTTGGAATATCGAGGCTCGCGCAAGGATCACAGCATCGTTTCCGGTGTGGTTTCGGGCCGCGTATCTGTCGCGTATTTCCGTCAAATCCACTCGAACGTGGGATCGTCCTATAGCGGTAAAGGGTGAGAAAGGGTGACGCATATATATATATAGAGGCAAAAGAATGGAGGACACAGGAGAGGTCGTTTGCGGCAGGCTAAACTTTATTGGCCACGGTAACCGCTCGCGAATTTGCCGCAGCGTTGCGGAGACCGCCGAGTTGAAGCGTCACGTGCACGGAAATGCCGCTCCGCCAGGGCTGCTGTTACCGCCTCCGCCGTTGTTCATTTTTTTCCTTCAGCATGCTTTTTTCCTATACCTCCCTTCCCTTTTCCTCTCATTCTCCTTCTATCTCACTCCCCGCCACTGGCTCCTTTTTTGTTGCAGGTCAACGCTGAGATTTAATGACCTTGCGGCTCGCTCGCCTTTTGGCAACTCAGCCCCTACTAGAGATTGCAAGCACAACAATTTCATCGGCGAACCTTTTACATTTGTAAATTACAATGTTAGTTCGGGAAGGCGTGCTTGAAATTACCATTTTCGACACGGCCGTCGAATTAATGTAAATCCAAGAAATTCCACTGCTTTAAATGCTTTCCCGGGGATCTTTTATTCTTTGTCGATTTCGTAATAATTATTCTGGAGCACCGTAGCATGATATTTCTACGATTTTGGAAGCGAAAATCAGATGCACACTGGGGAATATCGAAAATATTAAATGACAGTACGAGCAATAAAAAATTGAGGCATCGGTAATTTCTCGAATTACAGAAGTTTTCTACGACCTGGAAATCTGACAATCTCCGTACGTAAAATAACAGATACGTGATTGGAGGATTGCGGTAGAGATGTAATGATGTCTTCAGGTAACACGCCAGTTAGTGGGTGTTGTTCGTGTTACAAAACTCGGGTTCCTTCGAAGATGCTCCATATTGCCAATTCCAAATGACGTTGAAGTTTGCAACGTTGGAACGAAATTATCTTTATTTCTGAGCTGAGTCTGTAATTATTATTAAATATTTCATTCTTACATGAAAACAACCTTTTCTGGCGAACGAAAAACTCAATCGACCCGAAAAATTGCCATTATTTTTAAAATTCAGAAAATAATTAATGGAAAAAATATTTTTTCTTTGAATCTCAACGTTGCAAACTTCAGAATCATCAATTCCGAAAGGGAGCGTACAGTAACTATAGAATACCTCGAGAGGTATATCTGGTTTATATTTATAGTGCGGACTATCTCAAGCATAAAGATATCCACGCGCATATCGAGAGCATGGGGTGCACCCGGATTTACACCGAGCGATCTCGAAAAAGTTACGTAAAGACTTGCTGGAGTAGGATGCGTCGGATCGAAGAAAAGTGCAGTTTACGATGAGGGATCTTGAAAGCTCACGTAGGGCAATGACGTTTCATAAAAAAGATCAATGAGCTCTTCGAGTTTGGAACAAGTTGACGGTAGAGAAACGTACGGACCGGAAGCTGTTGAGGGGCAGCCATTTTTTCGTCATTCAGAATCGTAACAGTGTTGTAATGAGTCCACAGAATAATCGGAGTTTTAATTTTAAGGAGAAGTAGATTAAGCAGATGAAGATAAACATTCCTAAAGTTTCGCAGTTGAATCTTGTTTCTTAAGGCTCCAGAAGTTTTATTTTCGCTCACTCATCTTCTTTACCTCCAACAACCTTGGGCCAAACTCGACAATGACTCGCTTCGTTTTTTGTTTGGGTTTGTTTAGCCATAGCCGAACATAAATTCTCACCCAGAATTCTACCCCTGGGGTCTGCCTATGTAACCAGTAATTAAGTCGGTTGTACTGCTATTATGTGATGGAGATTCCTTTGAGGCAGTTTTTGCATTCGAAAGAGATATCACGTCAAGGACTGAAAGTTCAAACGCCAAATAGTGGATTTCCACCACAGCCTACAAAACTTTTAGCCCTTCGAAAAAATTTGCATTTTTTTCAAGTTATTCTATCTCGAAACTATTTATGTAGGACACTATGGAAACAAAAAATCTCCGTGGATGAGAGCGTAAACAATTTCGAAACGAAGCAGAATCTCGTTGACAGCTAATTTTGCTTTTTTTTCGTGTTTCTTCGAAAAATATTTCAGGTTTAAATTCTGGAGATTTATTCAAAAAATGTTAGAGATGATAAAAAAATGACTCTGAAAACGTTGCACGATAATTATAGAGTAGTCAAATCTTTACTTTGGTGTTTCTCATCCACAAAGCTCGGAGGTCGATATATCAGACATCGACGAGAACCACGACCCTCGAATTAATGTTAATTTAGGGTCCCAAGCGAAATCTAACGTCGAAGGGTATTAAAAAGAGCATGAAAAAAGCGATAAACACGTAGTGCAAAAATACCACTACGGCTTACAGGCAATTAACGATGGAGGAGGTTCGTGAGTGTTCGGACCAGCTCCACATACATTTTTAATCGATCCCTTCGGAAAGATTATCTCAGGCTATGGGCGTACGGAATTCTTCACCCAGACTCAAGGTTTATAAAATCCTTGCGTGTATATTGTCTACGAGAATTCATAATTGAACGTTTCGAAATTTAAATTGATGGATTGTTTTGTTTGAGCTTCCAAGGAGTTCATTTTATCTTTTTTATTTTTATTACTATTGCATTTTTTTTCTGTTTATTTGTTTCAGGTAAGTCACGTCAGACAAAGCCATGTTACAGAAGGAGCTGAAATACAATATTCTCCATCCAGGTCAGGAGTTATTGCTTATTTCTTTTAATCAATCACTGTAGCCGCTCCGTTTACTTGATCGTTCGTTGTTTTATCTTCCCATAAAAAAACACACATATTTTCATCCTTTTAAAAAACATATACAAAGACAAGACTTTTTCCTTGAATTGCGAACTGCTGTTGATCCTTTGATCGTCATATTTCAATTATTTTTATATTTCACCGTTGTAGAGAAAGCCGAGAGTTTTTTATCTGATAAACAAAAAATCGATCAGTGCCCGTTGTACGTTTACAAAGCGACTATGGCTCGTATACGCGTTGGGTTATTGAGAACAACACGAGTACAGTTCTTATTTCAGCTTGAAACCAGAGAACGCAATAACGTTTGGAATCAAACAATCGAAAAAGGTGGAATGAACGTATTGGTGAACATACGTAATGCACAAGCAAATACTTTCCTCTCGTTCTCTACACTGCCACACGTAAAATCAATCCAAGTCCAATCTGTGACTTGTCTGCGACACAACTGAGCTCCGCTGCTATACCACCTTCTGCTTTCCCTGTGTTCCCTAGAGAGCAATGAAGAAAATCTCATTTTGAGACTTCAAGAAAGTAAAAAAGTTGAATGTGCTCGGAACGATCGATTTCTATGCATCTTTGTAGTCGGATCATGAAAAATACGGGAATCTATAAATTCTGATGTTTGTCTATGAGGCAGCGAACTTATTAGGTAAACGAGACAATCGAAAAATAGTTGTGGGAAGCGATATCAAATGGAGAACCTCGAAAAATAGCTCGACCAAATTTGGTAAATATATTTTGGTGAAACGAAAAATTGGAATTATGAGGCACGGTTTGGATGCACTTTCCAAGTCGGAGTGGCCGGATTTTGTGCTCATTATTAACTGGTTAATTGTAAAAGCAGCGGATGAGGTAGGCGAGGAAAAGCGATAGGTGGTAAAAATTTGAAGACACAGCGTGTATATCAGAATTCTCAACGAAATGGTCATAAAAGTAACGGGAGGCTAGAAAAAATTCAATGGTCAAACTCTTTTCGAGGAGTAACATGCCCGATGCTGTAAAAGCGTTGGTATACGGTTTTGGTATACGAAAAGAGAAGCAGGAGGAGAAAAAGAAGTAGGAGTAAAAGTGAGGTCATCGTTGAAGTGAGTTTTCCCGAATGCGATCCTGCTGACTAACTCGCGTGAGGGAACAGTTTGCCAACTCGTTGAAAGAGCGAGACTCGAACTCGATAGTGGGTTCTATAGGTTGTACGTTGGTTTCGAGTCTCATGGTACGGTCGTATGCGCTTCGTTTCCGCCCTGGCTCAGTTCATTCGTTGGTTTGTTCCAACAGTTCAGACCCGGGACGAAAGCGCATCTCAAACTCTCATAATTTTACGTTTGGATTCATGCATAGCAACATCAGCAATTTCATTTCGTCTGCCTGGGATCTCAGCTCCTCCTTTTCTCTTACTGTTGATTGGAAAACATACGAGCAGTTTTCGAGAATCGACCGTTCAGATATTGTCGTGGCTCTTATTAAACGAGAAAATTGGCAAATTGATCGGAAAGTTTAATTCCTAAAAGTTTCTTGATTTGGCACAAGATTGAACCGTATAGCCGAGGATAATAAGGAAGAGAACGAAGGAAAGCAATGACCTGAACCTTAAATACATAAGATTTTGGAAAACATGGCGTACTAAGATTCTGAACTACCATTAAAGAAAAATAATAATTGCTCATCAGCTGTATTGATCAACGTCGAAAAAAATGGCTGGGCATCTGTACCAAAGAGTATTTCTGAGCTCCGCAAATGCCTGGTACTGCATATCCAGTGGTATATCCGCATGTGTATCTTGAGTCTTATACCTTGGCGTAGTGGCGAGCATCGAACCCGGCAGTGTTGTAGGGGCACAGCCAATACGGCAATCGCTATAAGATCGTTGTACATAGCGCCTTAGTTCCAAGGCTGGATATCATGCAGGCAAGCTCCGATCAGTAGGGTTTTGTGCTCTCTTATATGCACTGGTATGCATTGCTAGCCCACCGGATGGGGGGAATCGCCTGGTGAATGTTCGCAGGATTCTTGTGCGCCATCCGATCGCTGCATGCAGCCACACTTGGCTGTGCTTAGCTTCAATCCAAAGTCCGGCTGGCTCAATCGCTCTCGACGAGCGAGAGTAAAAGGAAGGAAGACCGATATAGATAGAGATTAAACCGACAGATACACAATCCTTGAGGGTGGACTATATCGGTGCTGTAGATAAATGGTAGCGGTTACAGAGAGAAGAAGAAATGTACCTGTGGCCTTTAGTACACTTTACCAACACGACTTCGATATCCGATAACTTTTGTTCAGCAAAAATGTTCCACTCCCTAAATATTGTACCAGAATAACGAAGATGCGAAATATCATGGCTATCTAGATCGTCAAAAAGTCTCGTATGTTTGTCGCTTCGATTTATAACTAGAATAAAACGTATGCGGAAAAAATTCATTGGGACTTCTTCTAAGAATGGATAGCGTTTCCTCGTTCCACTCCGAGACCCGAATTTTGTCATACAATTAATTTGTAAATGGAAATCAGAAGCAGTTTTGATAGAGGTAGTTTCACAGAGAAACAGGATATAAAGGTAACGGCATGGGAAAGTGCATGCACCATGCTCCAAAAACATCAAGCAGAATCTAATGAATTGCATGCATACAAAGGCCACCAAACATGATGTCTATTTTCAGCATGGATGCCCATAAAACATGTATTCCCAAAGCAAATAAACACTGGCTGACACAGTACAGCATTAATTGAGGGAACAACGAACGATGGATGTGTTTGACAGTGAAATAAACCAGATGTCGGATAGACTACGCAATTAGTTTAGAATTTAATTTCCATATTATTATTGAGATACGCGCCAGCGTAATTCTAGCTTCGAAACACTTAATGTACTTCATGGTAATTAGATTACAATTTTAATGTATGATTAGAAGTGGATAATTATTCAAAAAATCCAAAATTAATTGGACCAACTATATCGCGAACAATAACGATAATTCTTGAGGCTGCTGCCTCGAGAATGCATTGGCGCAAAATTGTATGCACGCAGGAGAGAAGTAAAAAAGTTGAAAAATTGCAGCATATCGGTATGATCGTAAAAGTAAAAGCAGTTTTAATCATCCATGCTTGTAAATAAAATAAATACATTTAATGTCAGAAAAATTGCAACGGAATGATGTTTCGCCTCCCATCGGATTATGGACAGACGTCAAGTCTCGTTACCGAGTCACGGGGCGATCGACCTTGCGAGTTTTCTTACGAAAGGCCGTGTGCTCCTACGGGTTGTTACGCCAGCCTTTTTTGTGCTTCGGGCACGCATAGTTGATTGAAGCAAATAGAGTAAAAAGATAAATGTGAAGGTAGCTGGTAGGGGGCGATTGGATAATGCAGTTTTGCCTGGTGTTCGCTTTATTAGGTATGCATGTACTGAGTATGGAGGAAGGAGGAAAGGACGCGCAGATCGAGCAAGCAGGTACACAGGTAGAGGAAAGCGTTGCATCGGTGCATCAGATACACCTTTATATACTCGTGTATTCAGTGTATACACGAAAGCAGCAGGCTCTAGGCAAAATAGTATATATAGGCTGAGTATAGTCTAGAGAGTGAACAAGAGGAATGGCGAATGCGGAGCAAACGCGAGGGAGAAGGAAAAGAAGACGAAGAAGAAGTAAAGGAACTATAAAGATAGGGACTTTTAGTGATCCGCGAAGCGTTATTAACGTCCAACGCTGTAGGCGAGCCTGATCACATCGCGTTCGTGATGAATCGCTTCGTTGGCTTTTCTCTATCCTTTCTTTCTTTTCTTCACTTCCTCTCGTGCACTCGTTCTTGTCGTTCATCCCTCTTCGCATCATACCAGATTCGGTATACCCGGCCGCGCCATTATGTCTTGTACGTTTCATTATAAATTTACGTCGGAACAGCTATCGAAAGAGAAAGGGGTCAACGAAGCGTACCATTCGTAAAGAAATTTTTATTCTCCCATAATATTATTCTCATCCGTATATCGTTAATTCTCACTTCGTCGGCAAGCTTATGGTAGCCATGCATCATGATGACGAGGAAACATGCACCTAATATCCTTTTATCCATATCCAACTCGAGAAATATTATTTATCTTCATATTCATTATTATTTGTTGTAGTTTCATAAATTCCACGCTGCGTATACTTTTTTTATAATAAAGAGCGCCGATCTCTTGTGGCCAACAAAATGCGGAGCTCACGTTAAACGATCGATCTGTTGCACACGTAACGCTCGAGACAGGATTGCGTTGAGTTCTCGTTTTCGAAATTGCTTCGTCTCATGACTATTTTTTCCAAACGTAACTCTCCAATACTTTACCACATTGTGAAAATGAAGCTCGCGACAAGGTCTGAACCGAAACGGTCCATATTGCGATTAGCTGAACGATCTGTTAATTAACCCACAGAAATCACACTCCCTTTGAGCCTCACCATATTGGTGCATACTTGCACTTCGACCTTTAAAAACTTCGTATTTCTTCGATAGATGCATGACATAAAACTTGAAACCATACTTTTTAGGATTTAAATATCCTGAGTAATCAATTGCAATGATTTTCAAGATTTGAAAATGGAATCTTATCGTCCGAAAAGGGCCAAATTAAATAAAGAAATTTTGAAAACCTGTTACCCTTGAAATTTTCGTCGGTCCAAATTTTCACCACTGTGGTGTCTATATACGGGTTAATGATTTATTTTTCTATCTTATGGGATGAACGATTCGCCCGCAATACTGAGGAAATATAGAATTTCAAAGCAGCAGCGCTAAATATCTGGAAATCCGGATGCGGGTTTTCCTCCAAATAAATAGAAAATTCTGCGAGTTATGCGAGATTGATTAATTTGGAACAGAGAAGCGTCGCTCTCACGATGCTCTCCAGCTTGAGCAGTATTTTTCAGAAACTTCGTACATGTATTCACGAGCTTTCGGCAAAGCTGACTGATCCGTTACAACGGTCGTTGGGGTATCCAATCGCCGGTCTGTCAATTTCTCCGATAACTCGTACGTCTTTCAGTTCTCGTATGTGGACGAGTGCATAAGAAGATACAGAGAATACAGCTATACGACAAAATGAGAACGAACGGAGGAAACTAGCAAAGCCGGATTACTGTTAGCAGCTCGGAGAGACCGCTGCTCTCAGCTATTCGCACTTTGCATCTCGTGTGTTTATGGTATCCGGTGCTCTGACCACTCTTCCCTTTCCTCTACGTCCCTCGCTCCTGCCAATCCTTATAGGAAACTAGCCATTGAGTTTATTTTTATGACAGCTGCATTTTCTATGCGGGGGAGTACAAGGCTTTTGCGACGCTATTTCATAATAAAATTCTTAAAATCACATAAACTTCCTTCAAGTTGCCTAGCTCGAGAAACTTCAATCCAGATGTTGTTCTTGATGTGTTTATTCTGTAGTGTTGCAATTTCCATCAAATGATTGTTCCCCAACGAACGGGACCATACTTGACAATAATTAATCAATTGATCAAAAATTTTGATCTGCTTCGAGCATCCTTCGAAAAACTACATGACGACATGTTCCCCCCACCTCTAGGAAAAAAGTCGAAATTTTTGACTGGCTTGGCATTTTCCAACGGTTTTACGTGCGTAAGCCTACGCTTTCTAGGACCTGCCGTTCTGTCTTGGCGTGATAGTTCTTCGATTTATACGCCTCTATACGTGTAATTATTTACATGTATGTATCTGATTTCTCGCTTCAACCTCAACTCTCTCTCTGGTTTTCTTTCTGGAACTACCGGTATCGTGGAAGGATAAACAAGACCGCTGGCGCTCATTACCCTCGCGGAATACTCGTTCGTCCATGTACTTCCTGTGCGAGCTCCAGAGCTAATTGCCGCAGGCACGGGGTGAGAGCCTAGGGCTCTCCGTTACTTCTGCGCATGTATACGGAATATGGAAGCGATGGGGCCACGCTTATGGCTTCTGCTTCGTACTACCTCACGTGTATTGTGTCCGAGCGCAGCTTCGTTCTTTTATTTTTTCTTTGCTGACTGAGATTCTCTTCTTCGTCGAATGTATAGTATCGGTAATGCCGTTAATATTTTGTGCGGCGTAAAACTTATTGTGCCACGTTTCAACGGCTGTGCTTCATTCTTCAAGTTAATTAATGTTCCGAACGTCTGTTTTTCAATTCAATTTTAAAATGCATTATCGCCAGTCGTTGATTTATGGGTTCGATCAAATAATCTTGGCTTTTTTGTGCAGAAAATAGCAGAAAACTCTCCCGAACGCCAAAAATTATCCTTTTGCACCTTCAGATTCGTTTATAATTCATGAAACTTTACGAACCGGTTTTCATAGCCCAATATTCGTTTGATCCATTTGTATATCAAAGAATATTGTCCAACTCTCGTTTGTATATGTATAGCTGTATATTTCGATAATACCCCCAAAGGCATTTGGACGATGCCCAATTATACGTAATGCTGGGATAACAATGATTCTGCCAATAGATTTCTGCGGTTCAAGCCTCGAGGGAGGCAATTGAGGAGAGCTATAAAAATGTTCTCGATAGGTTGGAGTTCCTGGGCATAAAGTATGCGCGTTCCTTCCGCGGATTCTAAGCGCCAGGTACAAGCGTATAATCAAGGCAATCGAATGATATCCACTGTGTATGATGACTGCACATATATCTATAAATATTTGTATGTGTATGTGTGTATAAGGATCATCAGAATGCTCTAAATCGCGCGGGTCGGTACCGACTTCGTGAGAATTGTAGACGCAGACAGATAGACACATACAAATAAGAGAGTGAATCGCATCCGGAAATCAGTCACGTAGTGGTACTACTGGGATCTCGGCCTTCGAATTACCGTTAAGCCCTTGATCGCGATTTGACCCCGGCAAGCCGTCGGAGCTAATGCCTCGCTCCTGGGTGCTGCGGTGGTTTATTCTCCAGCATAACATTTCGATGATCATACACGAAAGCATCGTTCGCCAGTGTTGGAATGGCCAACTTGGAACTTGCCGGATAGAAATAAACCGATCGCGAACTGTTGCGGAACAACCCGATTCTTCAGGTCGCTCCGCACCGAGAGCTTCTTCTCGGGCAATATAGAGACTATCTACATGCTTTTCCTTACAGAACAAAATCTATCACGCGTCGGTGGTCGACCGGTGGCTCATTATACTACAGCTGCTACGGATATAGGGGAGAGGCGGGCAAAGCGGAACACCTGGGCAAAGCGAAACACCCTCCCAAAAATGTGAATTTTTTTTTTTCACTCCAAATCTTGAAAATTCTGATGGTGCGGCTTCAAAAATTAAGAGACAACCAACTTTTGGAGTAGAAAAAAAAAAAATTTCGAAAAATTGGAAAATAAGAATTCGGCTGAAATTTTTTATCTCAAATGGTGTTTTTGATCGACAACCCTTTTCTTTATTGTTGAAATCATCGTTTTCGATAAGACGCTTG